>CAJHQQ010000520.1:0-179538 GCA_905132885.1 Moricandia moricandioides
ATACACTAGCAAACACTAGCACACACACACACACAAACTCTTGCCCCCCAAGCACTAACTAAAAACTAGCACACTTAAAATGGTGCAATACATAAAGTATAAATATAAAACCCTAAAGTCTAGGTCAAAACTCGTCCAAAGGTAATCTTGTAATCTTGTGTCATGTCTCTAACTTGGGCTTGAAAGTCAGCTGTCTGCGAACTGGACATCGATCGATGGCAGATGTGCAACATCGATCGATCTTGGTCATGTAACATCGGTTGACGCCTACGTTGTATCGTCGATCTATGGTAATCTCGTACTTCGACTCTCTTCATTGATCAGCTACGGATTATTCCTCTCCAAATGCTCCAAAAGCTCCAAGTATCTCCATATATCTCCAAAATATACATGGACTTGTAAGGACCTCAAAACATAGCATCGACACACATAATAAACCCTAAATAGAGTCTATAACATTGTCTAAAACTGGTAATAAATAGGTTATATCAAGCAGGGGCGAAGGTACGTGGGCAAAGGGTGGGGCAGTTGCCCACCATGGTTTCTAAAATTTCAATGTATTTTTAACAAATTTTTAGTAAATTCCCCTGTGTATATTCACTACTTTGTTAATAAATTTTATGTTTGCCCGAGATCAAAATAACTTCTAGATTCGCCATTGATATCAAGTACATAGAGTAGCTATGTACTATCATCGCATTGGTTGTATTATGCATTATTCGCATTGATCGTTTCATGTGGTGCGATAAGTATTCTATTTGTTTCATATTAGAGCTAAAATTCCATAGTGGAAGTTATATTACTTAGTCAGTGTTTTGTGTGTCTATCATCCTATACATCACTGAGTGACTCCTCTGTTACTCATCCATCTTTTTTTTTCTTGCAGGTGAGCATGATAAGTATTTGGATATCTAGATGGTTTATCTTGGAATAATTGTATTTTATTTGGTTTTAGTTAATGTTTTATATGAATTTGGGATACGGTTTATTTTGGCTACTAAATTCAAATATAACTTATTCTTCTCTTAAATATTAGATGTTTTAATATTTTATTCGGATTTATAAATCAGTTTAATTTGATATTTTACCAGTAATATCACGTCGTTTTTAAGAAAGGAGGAGACATGTGTTACGAAATTTTTATTATTATTACTTATGTATACGAATGTGCATTTATAATTAAATCGCCTGATCCTATACATATCCAGTCATATATTTATCATAATTCCTTTTCTTGGTAAAGATAGCTAAACTTGTTACGTGAGTAATCTATATATATATTCCAGCAGACAAGCATATTGGTTGTTTATAGGAATCACGACGTTTATATCAGTTGTTCATGCAATTATTTTTTCATAAGTTATCAATAATAATGCACAAATAAGTTAAAATATTAGTACTCCAATCTATCTACTTGTCAGTCTTTTGGCGCAGATTATAAAGACCTAACTAGATTTTGATCCGCGCTTTTAAAGCGCGGGTTCGTTTGTGGATAAAAATGTTATTTGGTATTTTTATAAATTTTTGATATACATATCTATGTCAAAAATTGATATTCAGTATTTTCATATCAGATTCGGACCCGCAGCTGAACTGTAAATCAGTTGATCCGTATATATCCAGTTCAAATTTAATGAAAATTTTGTTAATTAAAATTATGAGAAAATCTGGTAAAATCTAAACAATTATCATTAACTTGTAAACTAATTTTGGTTGGCTTATTAAAACTCTAAAGAAAATGATGATATTTCTAAAATTAAATTTCTATACACTTTTAAATTGTACATAAATTGATAAAAAAAACTATTAGATTTGTAGTTTTTTGTACTTTAATGATTTTTTACTATTTGAAAAATGAAAATTGATATTAGAAGACAAAGGATTATTTATATGACAATATTAGTTTATTTTTGTTATTTATATTGTCTGAGAATAAGTTTAAAGATGTCGGATCGTATAAGAAATATTTGAACATATTATTTGTTACTATTTTGAATATATAAATTTAAATCATTATCGAAAATTAAGATATATTAACAACCTATTTATAAAAAAATATTTTGTTAAATAAGTTAAGATCTGGAAACATTAATGTTTTTTTCTCTAAAATAATATCACCTTATTAAAAAATCATTAATAATTGTCTCATTTAAATTATTACCATAAATAAGGAGAGAATTAGGGCAGTTTTGTTATAAATATAAATGCATTAGGCTAAAAGATAATATTGTAAAGACATTAGTTATATTATATAGTGTTTTAAAAAATTTCACTTCAAAGCAAGTTAGGTCCAAATTTGTGATTTTGTTTTAATAGTATTGATATAAATGAATCAAGATATAGAAGTATTGCCAAATTATTCCACCAAGAGAAAGAGCTGTCAAGACTGAAAATAAGTCTCAGATTTCTCGATTGTGTTTATTCTTCATTCCAAAAATGTATTGTTTGGGCCATTGCTTACAGCCCATTTAAATATCCGGGAAAGAGTTTATCTGTGGGTTGCACTTTCCATCCGGGGTTAGGTCTGTGTCTTTAATAAACCCAGGTTTAACCCCTTTTCAATCAAAAAAAAAAAAGAAAATCTATCGTTTGATAATTTAGTTGAGATAACAAGATCTTTTAATAAGGATCTGTAGTATGGTAGCTGTTATGTTCCGGTTGGTTTTCTTGACCACTTCAAAATTCATGTTATTTTTAATAATGTTTAATTTAGTTAAAAACAGAAGTTGCATGTTATGAATTTGAAAGCCAGTTTCAAAAATCAAAATGTTATAAATAAATCTACGTACTTAGATAGTTGTGCAACAAATTAATAAGATGAAAACCACATTGCTGGTAAAAAGCAAATTAGGTAAAATATATATTTTTCTATATTTAGGCAAACAATAATTCAAGATTGTTATTAAAACATATCAATTGAATTTTGAATAAAAGCTCAACACATTATTTTATGAAATATATTTTAAATTATATTAATATATAATAATAAAATAGAGTAGTTAATTATGATTACACTTGAGAAATATTTGATAATATTGTTATAAAAGTTTATTAATTTTCAAGTCTGAAGCATATTTATTTTGTCACAAGTGAATATTTTTCATATTAATTTTGATTTTATCACTAGACAACATGAGCCTATATACCAAATGAAAAAAAAAAAGATATTTCAACTTTGAAAGTGATGCAACAGTCTAAAGAATAAGATATCCGTCTTTGAGAACTTAATTTTGAAAATATCATTATAAGTTAAAATATTTTCTGAGTGTTTTTATAAATATAGTAATGTTTAGTAAAAAGTTTTAAAAGCTAGATTTAAAATATATCTGAAACCAAAATTAGATAGATATCAAGTAATGGTGTTGTGTGAAAGGATCTTGGAAGAATGCTGATTTTTTTTCCAGAAAGAACGCATTTATCGAAAACAAAGAGTATAAGAGATAATAACGGGAGAAAAAATGTACAACAGTGTCTTTCACCCATGACTGAATGATGTGAAGCTCTATTTGGTTATGGAATTCAACAAAAATCTATCAAAAATCAAATTCATAATAATTAGTGAAGACGGTATATATACTAATAGAGTAATAGAGTTGCCGATTTTTCCGTCTCTTCCAATTGCATTTCAGGGAAGTAAAGAGTTCTACCATATATTCATCATTTGACATGTTTTATGAATAACATATGCAGAAAATTTAACATGAAGTTCTTGTATTCGTCCTTCAATAAAGATCCACCGATTTGGATTGGTACTGTTGTTAGAAAAAAGTGATAAAAAGTTAGGTTTCTTTTAACATCAAAAGGCTATTTTGTTACTCAAACTGGACAACCAAGCTAGAATAGAACAACCAACGGAAAAAACTGACCTTTATAAAAAAAAAAAAAACTCTTGCAGTTTTAGCTAATGAATATGCTGTCATGTTTTGTGCTCGAGGTTTGTGAGAAATCTTGAAGTTTTGAAATCTTCTTTAAAGTTTCTACTCCTTCAATTCGGTTGAAAAGCTTGGTCATGCCATGTTTCTTCAAACATCGAAATCAGATCCTTTCATTCCATCCAAAATTATGACATGTTGAGTAGAGTAACATATTTTCCATTGTCAAAACAAGTTCTTCCAGCTCAATATGCAAAGATTATACTCGGGTCTTTTGGTTTTGTACCCAAAATCTACGGTTTAACCTAAATATTCTTTCCAAACCCATTCACAACCGTTGTATTGTAATTCAGAAGTATGTGATCCATCCACCATACATATTTTCTATAAGCTTATGGCTTGAGCATAAATTGAATGTAGTGATTGCATTTTCCTTATAATTATTGAAGCTTTTGCAAACCGGGCTTGATATTCCCCCTCTGCATGCCTAACCAGCTCTAAAGAATCCTTGTAGATTTTTCTAAATAATTAGTCGTTCCAAGCTTTCCCAAGATACCAGATTATCTATATATAAAGATTTTTATCCAAATCGAAATCTTCACTATCGTTTTTCCGCCAGAAGAGATAGTCCAAATTGGTATAGAGAGTCGATAATTGGAAATCAAGGGGCTGGATGGCGTCGATGATAAGGCCCATCCTTGTAAACCTGGTGGACATTCGAAAATTTCATGGTTTACTGATTCATTATATCGACATTCATGCAGCTTCATCGTCTTTCAAGAAACTCATGCAATTATCAACACATACATCAATCATTTCAGATAGTAGACCAAGATCCGCAACTAACCTCTGACTTTCATAGTAATTTTCGGCAGTAAGAATAGCTTCTTGTAAAAACTCATTAATTAGTTGAGCCCAAGAATTCATGCACTTCTCATTTAGATTATGATCACTTTCAATTGTCATCATTCTAGATGCTATTGATAATTTAGAAAGCCCTTCTCTACATCCTTCGTAGATGGGTTCTTTGGCATAGTCTAACATATTATAAAATCGTTTTGTGTCTATGTTAGGTTCTTCCCTACTACTATAGGAATAGCAGCTTCATAAAATACATGTGACCATATCATGATACTTATTTCCAGGTTGTTTATACACATGTGATATCTCTTGTTTGTATAGGTTCTTAGTATATCATTTTTGTTCATTTAGGTCATTTCAGGTTGCACTTATATATTGCGTTTGTGTGTTCATTTTCATATAAAATGTGTTGGAGAAGCTATTTGGTGGATTTTGAGGTGATTGGAACACTTTCGAGTCAAAAGAGTGAAAAATGAGGTGTAGACAGATTTTTGGACTAAGTATCATAGCTACCAAGCCGTAGCGACTTCAGCTGGCTGCTACAGAACATGATGTGAGTCATAGCGACCAAGCGTAGTGATTTATTGTTGTCGCTACGGAACATGCCATGAGCCATAGCAACAAAGCGTAGCGACTTATGTGGTCGTTACAGAAAATTTCGTGAGCCATATGGACGTAGCGACTTATTGTGGCCACTACAGTACTTGGAAAAAATATACAAATTTTTGTATTTGACAGCTTTTTACCCAATTTTTCTTGGGTCGACCCAGGTTTGTTGGGTTGATTGTTTTTAAAGCTTATAAATAGGCACTTTTACTGAAGAAACCCGTAGACTACCTAAGCTTAGTTTTGTTATTTCTCTTGTTTTAGACTTGAATATTGTGTTAATCTTGCTTCTATTTCAATATTTATTTTGTTAATCTTTATTTATCTATCTCTTAATCTCTTGATTATTCATCATGGATTTGTGTGGTTTTATGGAGATTAATGAGTAGAAATTGTAGAGTTATTGGGTTTGGTAGATTAGGGTGAAAGATGGATGCTTTGGGATGCTTAGGACTAGATTAACATTATTTTGTGCTTGTTAGGTGTTCTTAATGATAGATTAATCTTGATCAAGTTGATTTAGAACTTAAGTAATTTCATGCGCAGAAGATTTTTGATGAAATGTTTGAACCAACCTAATATTGTCCTTTACATGTTCAGCCAATGGAAACTGGTGCTAAAGATATTTAGTGGTTAGTAGACTTGTGTTTTATGCATGCTTGAATGTGTTACGCCAACGGGAGTTGATGTTTGATGCATTATTAGCATAGTGATAATTGTCACGGAAGTGTATTAGTCTATTTGCATGTGATCTAGACCTATAGAACTTGTTAGTTGATTATGTTTGCCATGCTGAGTCTGAAGTTTATCATCTCTAGTCAATTATCTTACCCAGAGCTTTTCTTTCTTTTATTTTCGTTGGTTTGACTTTGAGTTTATTTTCGTTGACTTTCCATTTTGGTAGTTTAGCTTCAAAACCTTCTTCTATTTTCTTAGATTATGTAAGTTTATGTATTTCTAGTATGAATAGATCTCTAATTCTTTGTGGATTTGATTCTAAAGTGTTACAATAACATGCCATTAGATTGTGGTATTATTTACATATTAGGTTAATTGACACGTGGTAAAACGCAGTAATCACCATGATCGTCCGCATTATTTTCAAATATATTCTATCCATGGTCCTCATAATAATTACCTTCGTACCTTGGTATTTCAAATCTCTGACCCGTACTACTACTTGATGCACCTTCTCCATGCAAAAAAAAAATATATGTAATAGTTTGATCTAAATCATCTATTATATAAATGTCTCTTACAGCATTTATTTCTAAATATGGATCGTTCTTGCATTTTCTACAAGAACACAATATTTTACCATGTTCCCTCGCAAAATGGTTGATTTGTTTCCTAGTGTAAGAATCCCCGCAATCCAGCACGATATTCTTTCGTCATTTCCCCAGTCTTTGGATTTTTATGACTATACATACATGCCCTTAATGCGTATATTTCATGTTCATAGTACATTTTTCTTTCTACTTGAATTTTTCTTCTTCTTTTTCTGATGTTAAGAACTGAACTCACGTTTGCAATTTATAGACTTTTAAAAAAAAATGTAATGGATTTGTAAGGGAATCACGAGAAAATATTATCTTGAAAATATTTAGGTACTCACAGAAAAACGTGTTCCAACTACAATATTCGATTTTTACGAGGGAATTGCAATGAACCAAAAATGACACACAAATGCCTTGAAAAAGCTCTCTCAATTTTGTGAGGAAAGTAATCCCTTGAAAATTTGCGAGGTATTTGGAAATTCTAACGCAAATCCCTCGCAAATTTGCGGGAGATAAATTTTGAGGGAATAGTTGTGCCTTGCAATTTTCTCGCAGACCCATCGCAAATTTGCAAGGAAAATTTCTCTCGCAAATTGAGTTTTTTTCTTGTAGTGTATATACGCATAAACATTAAGTTACCAGTTGAGCTACCTAACACTTCTGAATATAATTGGCTCTATATATATATGCTTCAGCTCTTAAGGAAATGCTTCATTGAACTTCTATTCAGGTCCAACCTAGATTACAGAGAAAGACTTTGTTTGTGGTTTGCTCAGTAATATAAGAAACATATTTGAGTATTAATAAAAAAGGATTAGAATCAAATGTTCTATAATGGAGAAGGGCTTATGCCCTCTCTATCTCTTTTGTTAAATAAAAAACCATCAAATACTCTCATCCTCAAGAAGAGAATCTCAGACATCGGTTCGATTCGGTTTAAAGACATTACGGCTCGATTCGGTTTACAACAAATCTACATTTAGTGTTTGATAAGTTTATGTGAGGTATGGTGGTTTAAACATGTACAAATGAATTTCTAACCTTAAATTTTTAGGGAACTGAAGTTTATATGTTAATCACACGAAAACGCATTCAATTAAAAAGATGTAAGTTTATTTTTATTGATTATACCTCAACCTTATGGAAAGATGTATATGTACCGTTTGATAAGGGCTCACACCATTTTAAGTTTGCTAAAAGCGTTGAGTACAAGAGAACAAACCATTTTGTAGGGGTGGGCACAAGCCGAGTATTTGATATTTTTGGTATACTTGGTACTCGACTTGGCTTTTACGAGTAGTAAAATTTTGGACTTGTACTTGGTTTGCTAAAAATGAGTACTTATAGTTTCAAGTACTTGCAAAAAAAATTGACGAAATTGCAAGTTACTTGCCTTGTTTTATTACTTGTTACTTTTAAATTACTTGATAGTTATTGGTAAATTATTTTATAATTCATTAGAATTTAAAAGTAAATAACTTTATTATCTAGAAAGAATATGTCATCGTTTTTCATGTATTTTAGTCAAGTCGGGAAATAGAATATATAAGAAAGAGAAAACTCCAATATATTTATATAAATATATCACTTATGTTTGATTCACTTATGAAATTGAAAATATAAACGAGTTATTTTACTATAATTTAGGAAAATGTATATTTTTCATTAACAAAAATAAGTAACAAACCAACAAAGCCAATTAATTACTTTTATTTTAATATTTGATATTTCTCTTGTTTTTGTAAGTAATTTAATTAGAATACTTGATATTCGATTTGCTTAGACCAAGTACTTGACTTTACGGATCAAGTATCGATGGAGTAGCGAATAGAGGCAAGTAACAAATAATTGTTTCTACTCCTAAAATGAAATGCATAAATTTAAATTATATAATGAAATAGAAAACCAAGTAATATATAACATGTAATAGGACAAGTGACGAGACAAGTAATAAACCAAGTAGTGAGGCAAGTAACGAGACAAGTAACGAGCCAAGTAGTTAAAATAAAAATGAACTTGATACTTGACTTGTACTTACGAGTAATAAAATCCGCTTATTTGTTACTTGACTTGATTATAGCAAATACTTGTTTTTTTTTTTTTCAAATCAAGCCTAGTAAAGTAGGAAACATTGTATCAAGTAACAATGTCCAGGCCTGTAATTTTGTAAGGTTCATATGAAAGAAAAATAAAGCAAAGCTAAGCGAAGCCAAGTAAGGTGGAAAAAATCCGTGAAGCTAAATTCCTTAAGAGTTAAATTCGTTAACATTAATTTGCAGTATTTTGATTATTTTAACTCTCTGTTTGAAAATCTTCGAGTTGCTTATATAGCTTTGTAAGAGCACTCACAGCGATACTTTCTTTAGGACAGTCTCTTACTTTACTAATAAGAGAAATTACTCAGAATGATTCTAATCATTCTCAAAAATACTAGACTAACTCATATAACATTGTAATTACTAGAATGATTCAAGGAATTATCAAATTTACTAAAATACACACCCTCTTAAAAATTAACAATGAATTTACCATTATAATTTATTAATAAAATTGATTTTAATATAAAGAGAGAAAAAAAGAGAAATACTTTACCTTGTTGGGTCTTTCTTCTCTCGAGGAAACTTTGATCTCCGACACCTCCATCTCTTTCTCGGTGACCAAACTCAACCCCCATAACCTCTATCTTTGACAACCACCCAACCGTTGTCCTCCACCCTAAAATCAAGTTTGTCATCATCGAGGAAGAAGAACTCGATTTGACCTCGATTCTCCACCCTAAATCGAGTTACTTGAATCTGTAAGACATAATCTAGTACGGTAACTCATTGAAATCCATTTTAGCATAGATTGAATGATTGATTGTTTGCATGTTAAATTTTAAAACCCTAATTCCCAATTTGAAAAATCGATTTAGGTTTTCTTTGTTTCTGTATAAATCTATGCTAATCAAGTGAAAATTAAAACATCAAGTGTTGTATTCCTTATGTCTATTTCCAGTTCGTTTTTCCAGTTCATTTTTGATTTTGAATACACAAGATCGGTTCTTTGTTTTTGTTATAAACATTTAAAGCTAATGGAATTACTGAATAACAGTGTGTTAATCTGTTGTTGGGTGGCTTCATCTTCGGCCGTTAGAAAGTATCCTCCGCGCTTATACGAGGTTGGGAAAACACCAATTCAGAATATGAGCATAAATTATTGTTGTTTCTTGTCGAATATTCAGATGGTTGAAGAAGCTGTTGGTGTAGACACTTGGGATGAGTTGAAGGAATCTTCTGTTGGAGTGATCATCAGGCTGAATGAGTTGGATTACACTTAGTCTGCAAAATATGTTCACTACTTTCTGGTCAATCAATTATCAGTTAAGAGGAATGAGATATGGTTGTTGCTTCAAACAAGTCTGATAAGGTTCTCTTGTATGAGTTTGGAGATATTGAAAGCCTCAACTATGATCCTTTCGACAAAAATAATGGCTGGAATGTGGATCATCAAGAGTTTTTGGTGGAGATGAAAGTTCCTCAATCTGAAGGACATAAGCTGAAGGAATTGCAAGCCCTTTTTCCGTTACAAACAAAAATCCAACATAATGATTTTTAGAAATAACAATATATCATAGTGGGAATAAAAATTGAGTTTAATAGAGACTAAGGTGAAGAGTTTAAGTTGTCGAGTTGGTGCTACTATATTATTTATTTTGGTGAAATACAATACTATCTTAAACATAAATCCATATATGCATCACTCAGACAAGTAAAGCAAACACCAATTCTTAAGGCATAGTGCTTTCTTGCTCACTACTTATTCTAGATGGTCCTAAATTGTTTTCATCCTATGAATTAGTTATGATATATACGTAATTACTAACCGTATTGTCAGTATGTTGTTCGTCGAGGCTGTTGTCTTCCATTGTATCTGGATTACTGGAATTTGGTTCTCAGAACGTCCAACTCAAACATGAGTCAAGTTTAAAATGACATAATATCAGCTATCAAACAATTGACATGTGATATTTTATACAAGACCGTGAATTAAAAACCCAGCTATGCATCACTCAGACAAGTATAAACCAAGCATCTATACTTAATCCAGTGTTCTTTCATACCACAAATTATTCTAAAAAGAGCTGAGACAAACTCTGAACAATAATTTTATAAATCTAGCATTTAAACAGAGCTGAGATAATCAAGTCAATCTGACTTCTCTTATTAAGAATCGTCTGTTAGCTTCCACAATCAATCCAATTTGTTACTCATTCCATCCTATCACATACTCATTCCATCCTATCACTGAGCTAAATAAAAGTGAGCTAAAATCATTCTGCTAAAGAAACCAAAAGAGAGTTTTTACCACACCTTTACTGATCAAAGGCATGCAAGAGGTTTTTCCCTGTTTTTCAAACTGGAGTCTGGCTTTCTCTATCCGATTGAAAGCTCTTGGTATTCCATACCTTAGCTGATCTCTAAAAAATCAAACCAACGAATGTAGATCAGAAGAACCTAATCATAAAAACTCAAGTAAACCTCAATCAAGAAACTTAAACCTTGATGCCAAAAGGTGAAAGTTAACAATAAATCTATCTTCTGCAGTTCTTATATAGAAGACATTAACTTATTTCTCTCAATTTTTTAGAAAGCAGGTGCCATGCATTTTTCGGCTGCAGAGAAAGATATAAGAATAAAGAACGAATTTTCGATGGATAAGAAAAGTCGGTACATGGGAAAAGAGTTTTTTTTTTTATTTTCCCGGGAAAAAACAACATATATGGGCTTGGATCATTGGAATATGTCCATTACAGTTTATATCCACTATTTAATTGTAAATTGTGATGTACCATTTTTTTCAATTTAAAATGGCCCAATTTAATAACATACATTAGGTTTGCTAAATAAAATTTTAAGAAATCTTTTCTTTTACATTAAATCTCTTCTTATTGAATGTTATTTTTTTGTAACTTGGTTTCATTATTTTTTGTCTAAATAATGTATTTGTTTTTAATAATCTCAATTAAAATTTCAAACTTTATGTTTAACGTCGTTGAAGTCAAAATCGGTTACGACGGAATCAAAGCCAGAAACTTCCCGGATCAGGTCCTCTTTAGAAAAAATGAGATAATATTTCAAAAGAAACAAGGACGAGGAAAACGAAATAATTTTTGGTATAACGAATTGATATGACAAGCCCTCAAGCAAACATATCTCGAGTATCGAAACAACGAAACAACCGTAGATATCAGTCATACGACTCGCCCGTTTGGCGAGTTGGACCAAGAACGTTGGTCAACTCGCCAATTCGGCGAGTTGGACTAGTCTAACTCACCGAACGGGCGAATTGGGCCAACCACCACGGTCAACTCGCCCATTCGGCGAGTTGGACCGAGGACGATGGTCAACTCGCTTGTTCGTCGAGTTGGACCAACCAATTCATCTTTATCTTGTCCTTGTACCCTCTTTTTTGGGGTCGGAAAGGACTCGTTCTGTTTTTACCTCGATCAGAGTTACCATTTGAACCTTACGACTTAAAGGATTTACTTTCTCGTACAAGGTTCGAGTTAGTCGTATAAGATGGAAACGATTAACTAAACACCTAAAGCTACCTCCACTATACGGGGAATTTGAGCCTTCTTCAGAACGACGTCGTTGCGGAAGCGCTCTTTCGATAAATCGTGAAAAATTTTAAGTCGAGAAACGGCCCGAGAAGGTCTAAAATGTGGCTAAAGTCCCACTCGCGAGTTTATACGAAATTAAGCCCAATCCCTATGACCGTTTGTCTTTTGTATTGCAGGAAAAGATAAATGTCAAGTTCATAAGATAAATGTCAAGTTCAAGAGATAAATGTAAAACACGAAGATCGAAAGAAAATAAAATATTCCTGAAGGTGATAAACTCGATCAGGGGCCAAAAGGGAAAGAGTAAACCGCCTCTAAGAGGGGTATATAAGGACGTCGAAGTTGAAGAAGCAAATACACGCAATTCTTTACTCAGAGCAAACATAGCACTTAGAGCAATTTAGGCATATTCTATTTTTCTGTTATCGAGTTGCGACTCAATTAGGTTTAATAAGGTCTTACAAGGTTAGAACTAGAAATTTGCTGACGGCTCTTACCGCTTAGGCTTACCTGTTGTAACGCTCAAACCACAGATTCGGAATAAGATTTTTTTTGCTCTCTTTTCGTTTTAGTGATTCATAATAAGTTTGTTTGTTCTCATTGTTTGATTGCTTGGCGTGTGGTTTAGCAGATATCCGGGACCTCTGGGAAAGTTAGGTTTACTTGGCTTTCCTATTTTTATATGAAAATCGACAGTACGAATTTTGGTTCCCACAATCGTTAAAACAAAAAAATTATAGTATAATTAATAAAATCCACAAGTATACTTAAAGCTCTAATGCTTTAGAGTTTACATTACCAAATAAACTAAATAAAAGCATGATAAAAGAAAAACACAATCTCATGGTTTATTATAAATGAAGGTTAATCATATTGAATAACATAGGAATTTGTAACATGATAACTATAAACAATTAAATTTATCACATTTACAAAAGTTAAAAACATATGATTAGTAAGGACAAGCATCCGCGCGGGCGTGCAGGTCAAAAGCTAGTTATTATTTGTAACTAAATGCATTTTAATTAGAATTACTATTATTTTGCTTTAACCATTAGACTGTGTATTCTAATGTATTGGGAAAACAGAAATGTTAATAGTATAGACTTTTTATTCTTATGTTTTATAGACCATACGAAGTAATAAAACCGATCCCGTAGACCGGGAAGAATCAACTGTTAAACATGTGAAAAAAGAAAGCAAACCATGGGAGAACACAAACTGACTGCAACACAGACACAATAAACAGAAAACAAACAACACCTTGAGACATGTTTTAGATGGAGACACTGTTCGGAATTCCCCTGCCAGTGACTCCACCTTCACTGGTCGGAAAGAGAGAAGTGTATGGCATCTTAACCGGACCAGTCCTGTTCTTGAGATTCTCGTCTTCGTTCCTTTCATCAATCTTCTTCTCAATCTCTTTAACTTTCTCTCCAAACTTCTCAAACGCTTCCAAGGCCTCTTTCTCAGCCGCCCATTCCGTAGAATCTCTCTGCCCCAAATACACCTCATCGCTTGAATGTGTAGACAGAATCTCAATCAGAGATATCCCAAGAAGCGTCTGAAGCTGAGCCGTAATCGTCTTCAGAAACACTTTCTCCGGATTCTTCTCAAGTTCTTCAAACTCCGGAGTGTTTTCCTTTGGCATGAACTGTCTGCTTATGGTCGGCCTGTTCGGGAGATACCCTGCGATGGGATACTGTCCAAAGTTAACCGCTGCATGTAGAGCAGAGGCCACCCAGATTATTATAGTGCAAGAGTCGATCAGTTCTTTGCGGGTTTGCATTTTAGGCCACCAAGATTCTGACTTTTTGTCTCCGTGACCTTCCTCACGCACCTCCTTCCACCAAGCTTGGAGCTCAGTGTCATTTTGGACATCCTCGTCAGTCTTGTAATACAAGGGAATGTAGTCTTGGACCCATGACTCGATAGCGTACCAAACCTCAAGCCCATCCACAGCATAAGGATAGTCTTTTATCCTCAAACGTAATCCGTGTGGTGCTTCTGGGTCCTCAACTGCCATCCCTCTGAAATTTAAAAGCCATAAAAACAACAGTTTGTTTTATTTAGTCAGCGAGCTTTGTTTTCTGTTTTTTTTTTTTATAATTATATTGAAAGATTCGAGTAAATATGCATTACCTCTTTTTAAGTTCTGCTGGTAAAGCTTGGTCAGGGAAGGTCCAGTGGTTCTTGTAGACGAAAGATGACATCTCCATGGCATATTTAGAAGGGAACACAGTGATCTCAAAGATACCACCACCATTGATCAAGATTTGCCTAGCAAGCGCATTGATGTTCATCGTATCACGGTAGTGAGGTTCGAGGAGCTTGAAAACCGGGTGAAGAACGCTTAGCTGTCTGTTCGTGGCTATTACAAAAGGTTCAATGGATGCGTGTGTTTGCAACCTGCAAGAATAACAAAACTTTAAGGTTCATATTGATGATATAATAAGATCAGTTTTCCCCCAACTTAACAGTGACGTATTCATTACCAGTGGCTGATAAGTTGATGGTTTCCAGAGTCATTTACGCCCACATAAGCCTTTGCCAACTGCCACAGCGAGTCGTAGACCCCTTCCCCAGGCGTATATACTTCACTCACTGCTCCAAAGCTGTCTCCGTCAGGATGAGGCAAGCTCAGCTCAATCACCAATGGCTTCAAGGTCCCATCATCTTTCAAGAACAGAAGAGTTCTACTTGCATAAACCTTGTTCCCGGTGGTGTTTATACGTCCCAAGTACGGCATCAGTGTGTCATGGTGGTCTAATATGAACAACCTTTCCTTCTCCAAAGCCTGAAATATCGAAAGAAAAATATGTTTTCAGATTTGAATCGGAGATATGATTCATTTGATAGTAGTTTGTTTTACCTCTTCAACAGTGAGCCCATCTAAGCTCTCTTCTATATGGCTTTTGGTGATTGTGCTGTTCTGGTCACCGTATGTTTCGCTGTCAAGCTTGCTCTTTGGAGGAAATTCCTGCAAAGTTAAAATGCCAGATCCTGTAAGAAAGCAAAAATAAATAAAAAAAACAGAGAAACACTATTTGTTACCAAGAGATTTCACCTGAAGAAGTTGGATAACAACAGGGTTTAGCCCAGCAAGCATTTCTCTAGCGAATTCCTCATCGGTTCTCCATGCAGTTTTGTCCTCTAGAAGAAGAAGAAGAAAAAAGAGAATATTACATTGCATATAGGAAAAACAATTTGCGACTACAACTAATAAAGAACAAAGAAGAAACAAGTAAAGTGGATACCTTTGATGACCTGAGGCACTGGAAACTTAAGGAATTTCTGACCATCTGTTCTGAATATCTCCTTTAACATCTCAAGCGGTATATTCTTAACAATACTATCAATCAAATCCTGGTTTGGTAGATCGATTCCTTCTTCATAGATCTTAAGAACATCTTCAAAAGAATCAAACTCTTTAGGAGTCTCGTCAAACACAGACTCAAGCGCAGGCTGTATGATCTGAGCAATTGCTTTCAGAGCATAAGCAAGGAAATCAGACATCTTCAAGTGTCCGAACCTCTCGTCTCTTGGAACATATATATCTAGGCTTGACGTGACCGGTAACCTGCTCTCTGTTTCAGGATCTTCTTTAGTAGGTTTTCGCCCGGTTCTTCCTCTTCTCGGGTAAGGATACTCCTGTGACCCTCCAAGTACAGGCCTTGGGTTTTTTGGCGGTACGCCTAGATCGTTGTAGTAAGCATAGTCATACACTCTGTCCCATTCCTTAAGCTCTCCTTCACCGGTTCCTCTTAGGCTCACTAGCTCTTCTTCCCTGTACTTGAGCAGTGGCTGTGGCGTTTCTTGTGGAAGATAAGTCTGAAAACACAAGTAAACATTTGAGTCTCAAAAACCATTTCTCACATCACTAAACGTATCAGAGAACATCATTCAAATAATGTAATACAGAGAAGACTTTAGTTACCTTGTTGGAGAAGAAAACTCGGTCTTTGGTGTAGTTCTTAGCAGGGTAAACCCAAGAATTGCAGATGTAGTGGACTCTGCCATGGCCTGGGACATCTTCAAGTGTCAAACTTTTGAGATAAAACTCACTAAAATGGCTGTTTCTGATCAAGAATGCTCCAGGGTAACCGAAATCTTGGTCATAATCGAACGTGACCTTGAAGGCTGATTCTCCCGCGGTTAACGAGGTGATCGTGGTGATCCAATCCTCTAAGTGAGCAGCCTTGCCTAGTTTACCGTTAGAACCGTTTTCTACAAATCATAATGAGAGAAATAAATACTCCAATAGACAGTTAGATTGACAGGTTAACATCATCAACTGAGTTGGTTTACGTCTACGTCGAGTCCGGTTAGTGTATTTGTGCAACGTTAGTCAATTCAAATGGAATTATATACTGGAATCTAACTACAAGTTGAAAACACGGGCGACCGTTTATTCAATCTAATGTTAATGTTGGAAGTGATTTGATTTTTAATGAAGTTGTGGATGATTTTAAGATATTGAAGAATTTTAATTGACTTTTATTAAACTATTTTAGAAATATCACCTAAAACTATGAAATAAGAGTTTTTTTTTTACTAAGAAACTCTATTCACACTCTAAAATTACTTTAAAACTTTATAACTGAAAATATTTTTAATAACAGTAGATTTAAGAGTATTTTATAAAATGTCAAGTTCAAAGACAGTGTAATTTAAATATACATCACTCAAAATTCTCCATTGAATACATTTTTAATATTTTCTTTTTAAGATAAAAGCATTCATCTACTGTTCTTAAAAACAGTATCTGTTTTGGGCGAACATGGTTAAGATTACAGGGATCTGACATATATATACATGAATAAAATTCATCATTTAAAAGGTATAAAGAAAGTATTAAACTATACTAGATTTTAAAAAAAAAATTAAACACATACATCTTTAGTTTTCCGTGTGTCCAATATACCGTTAATTTTTTTTTGGAATTGTCAAGGACGCTATTAAACGACAAACGAAGATTAAAGCCAAACAGAATATAATTATTCTTACTGTTAAAAATGAAAAAAAAAATATTCTCAAAGTTGAAAAACAGTAAATTATTCTTAAAGTTGAAAAACAGTAAATTATTCCTAAAGTTGAAAAGATTTTCTGCACGGGGAACACGACACTTAAGTTCACGCTATGCAAGGGAAAAAACAGAGCATTTTTTTTCTTTTTTTTGATCAAACAGAGCATTTCCAATTTTTGAGACTATTCAGTAAATTTTTAATCAAATGTTTTTTTGAGAAGGTTATACAATTCTCCATATTTTTATCTAGTATAAATTGAGACGAAAAAACTTCAAATTATTTAGTACAAACACTTAAAAACAAATTATTTAGTACAAACACTTAAAACAAATTAAATAAAATTAGATGGAGACGACAAACACTTAAAATAATACTATTATTTTCTCCTATTTGTATTGCTAATTTCTTTTGTCTTTTAACCTTAATACCAAAGTTAAATATATCTAACGGGTAAAACTATCTAAACATGAAGTTATTAACATCCCAAAGACACAATTCGAATTTAAATCAATTCTACACTGTTCTCTAATAATTCGATAGTTAAATACGTATAAACAAAAAATATTATATTATAAGACTCTGAATGTTACGGCCACAATTAATAATAACAAAAATATTTACATATATCTACATATTTATATGTTTTTGTTACTATGAAGATTTTACCATAGTTGTTCTACAATTGCCACGCATGTTTTTAGTCAGATCTTAAGAATCTTAAAGTATTCTAAATATTTCATATTAGTGTTATAATATTATCTGGTTTGGTTAGCTAAATTGTTCTCAATTCTTTTACAAATTCACTTATTTATTAAAAAAAATACACATAAACAATAAACGTATTCTGCACCGTAAATATTTAATCTCCGAGGTAGAATTATTTTTTTTTTTTTAAAAAAAAGAGAAAGTACAATTTATTTTGTTGATTGGGAAAGATTAATGAAAAATGTAACAACACCTGGCACAAAACGAATATCTGATTTATAGTCCTTTAACAGAGAACAATGTTGTTTTGGCCTTTTAAGAAAAGCCAAAATAATTCCAAACTTTCTTGCTGTGGAAGTTTCATTTATCAAACAAACAATTAAGAAAATGTGATTTTTCCTTATATATCCAAAAACTGGTTTCATAGTTTTGTTTTTGATTGTTCTTAACTCAAAAGCACAAACGAGCAATAGGTCCGTATAACAAAAAAAAGTATATAGAGTTTAAAAATATATCGGGTAATTAATAAAGAAGTTTTAATATAAAATTAAAGACGGTTGTTCAACTTTGATTTGCACACAGGTCAATGAAAAATGAGAGAAAGAGGAAGTAAGCGAAAATAGAGCAGCGAGTGTACCTGGATCGGTAACATCGGAGCTGATAAGTCGAAGAGTGACTTTGTTTCCCAGAAATTCATGGAGACGATCGAGGAACGAAGCGTTGAAATCGTTGAAATCGAGGACGTTCTTCTTCATCAGAACCACTGTTCCTTTCACCTTCGTTGCATTTCCTCCGCCGCCGGTCAACAGATCCACCAAGTCTCCTATCATCTTTGATTCACTGATTCTTTCTTTATTCGCTCTCTCAATTCTAATCAATGGTGTGGCGATTTCCGTATCCGTTAGGGTATTTAAAGAGCAAAACTACCGAGTCGAGGGAATTTATTCAATTAATTTATACGGCGATTATCTCAAATTGTTTTTTTCTTTTATTTTCTCACCAAAAAAGTTATTTAGGAAAAGATGACAAATTTGTTTTTATTAAAAATACAAAAAAATCCTTCTATTTTATCCTATTGCGTTTTGTTATAGAAGACTCGCGGATCTTGTACTCCACCAGACCCGAAGCCGAGACCTGGTGGAGTACCTTAAATACCTAAAACTTTTAGTATTTCTAGATATTTTTTTTATTCTTTTGGTATTAGTGATATTTTTTCAAGTATCAAGTTTGGGTTTTCAGATATAATTTTAGATTTCAGCTAAAATTTTAGATTTTTAAAAATATAAGTTGGTTGATTAGAAAAAATTTGGGGTATTTTCATGTTTTCAAATCTGAATTTATAAAATTTTGGATATTTTTAGGCAATTAAATATTTTTAGGTGTTTTTAATAGTTTTTGGGCCATACCCAAACAAATCCGACCTAGACCCAATAGGACCCAAACCGAACCCGAACAAACAAGTTATGTTTACAATATTAAATCCAACTATCTAAGATTCGATAGAACCTAAACTGAACCCGAACTGACAAATTCTAATTATCCTATTAGGTTTAAATATCTAAAATGCGAAGGATCCGGATCCGACAGAACCCGACCTAAATTCGACCTGAGAACCTGAATCTCGAGGTCTATTTTCAAATTTGAACTTTTTCTAAAAATATGAACTTTTCGATATCTTTTTCAATTTTTTTATTTTTTTGAAATTTGATAATCTTTTTGAAATTATTTTTAAAAATATACATTTGAAAATTTTAATATTTATTATTTATTTATTTTTGAAAAATTTTAACCCCACTCCTGAAATTATAACTTTTAACTCTAAATTTTAACTATATATTAGTTAACTCTAGAAGTATATATATACCAATTAATTAAACTTTTTTTGGTCATTTATTTTTGTTGTGGGTTCTATTGGTGAAGAAAAACCAAAAAGAACCTTTTTTATCAATCCAAATTGCATTAAAACAGCCCACTTAAAGGGTCCAAACTACAAGAGAAGACACGTAAAACCCCCTCTGCCACAACGTCGGCTTCTGTGTTCTCAAATCGAGAAACGAAAGAGAAAGAGATAAAGGGGTCAGCGTGTTGTTAATGGCTCGAACGAGCGTTTAGTTGTCGGAGAAGACTTGGAGGTTCTCCAGACCTAGCGAGATGGTGTGATGAAGGCTAGATCGACATGCAAGAGCTTTCAGAATAATTAATGTGTGGTTTTTTAGTGTTTTGAAAGCTGGACCGGTCGACTAGTCAGACCGGTTAAATTGTGACTTGCTCTTCTCTAAGTTGTGCTAAAAACCATATTTGAGTTAAACCTCCAAGTCCGGTAAAAAATGGTCAAACTCACATGTTTCTGCAGTTATTATCTCTATTTTGTATATTGACTTCATTAAGTCTGTAAAAATGAAAGAAAAGATACCAGGACGAGGTAGTCCGGTTGGTAAAGGAGTTGCAGCTGCAACCACCGCCACCCAGGTTCGATGGGAGAGATGCTTTATGCCATAAATGGTATTAGCGCCGGGTGATCTCGGACCTAGAAGGATTATTTGGGCAGAAGACCCAATCACCTCCTGATTATTCAAAAAAAAAATGAAAAAAAGATATGTTACGAAATCATGCCTTTAAATTTTTCGCAATCATTGTAGGCCACTTTGATTGAAATAATCTCATTAAACAATTCTCGCAACCAATGTGGTCCTCTCTGAACCACGTACGCCAGCAAACGATTATTTTTTGTGCCATCGTTTAATTTTTTAAAATATTAAATTTTATAGATGTGACCATTCAGATTTTAGAATAATAGGGTAATCTATATAAGTTATTTTATTCATAATTAATAAAAAAAATTGTCCATTTTCTGAAAATAAATAGTACATGTCTTAATTGTTTTTTCATAATTTTGAAAAAAAAGTATTTCGTCTATCTTCATTTATGTTTTCATTTCAAAACTTTTTTCAATTTGATTTAAAATAAATGAAGAAAGACCTAGTTCTGGGTATACCAAAAGACAGTACATCTTTGTAGAATTGACGAATAGTGGAATGATGTACGTAATATAAACGGCAGCAATTTATTACCAGACTATAAAACATGGGTTAGGGGTTGACTGGTTTTCCCGCTACCACTCGCAAACGCAGCTTTTGCAGTTGGTAGCGGTTGTTGGCGTTTTGTAACAATCATACAAAACGTAATAAATCGCTTCAAATCGCTTCAAACCGCTATAAATCTCTAAAATTCAAAAGCTGGTTCCAGCTAGCGTTTGCGGTTGCGGATGGTTGCGGGAGGGTAAATATTTTTTTTTCAAAAAAACTAATAATAAAAAATAAAAATCAATAAAAAATTTAAATTAAATAATAAAATACCAAAATATATACATTATATTGTAATTTATATTATAAAACTTTGAAGAAAAATATTTCTATAATTTAAAAATAATTTAATAGTATAATTTTATAAATAGAATTTTTATATTTATTATAATAATATGATTTTTAATATTATTATAATTATATAAAATATAAATATTGTTAATTTATTATCTAACCACTGCTGCATTTAGTAGTTAACCAGTCATAAATATCCCGCAAACGCAACAATTTTTAATCGCTTTACCAGTCGTCCAAATATCTTAATAACACATAAAACCGCAATCACCCGCATCTGCAAACATCCGCAGTCGCAAACGCAAGCGCTGCGGTTACACCAGTCAGCGCCTTAATATAGTTTGTGATGATCCTGTCAACGCTATAAAACGTGGTTGAATACAATTTAGGGGCTGACTGGTGTAACCGCAGCGGTTGCGTTTGCGACTGCGGGTATTTGCGGATGCGGGTAGTTGCGGTTTTATGTGTTATTAAGAGATTTGGACGACTGGTAAATCGGTTAAAAATTGTTGCGTTTGCGGGATATTTATGACTGGTTAACTACTAAATGCAGCAGTGGTTAGATAATAAATTAACAATATTTATATTTTATATAATTATAATAATATTAAAAATCATATTATTATACTAAATATAAAAATTATATTTATAAAATTATACTATTAAATTATTTTGAAATTATAGAAATATTTTTCTTCAAAGTTTTATAATATAAATTACAATATAATGTATACATTTTGGTATTTTATTATTTAATTTAAAATTTTAATTGATTATTTTTATTTGTTATTATATAGTTTTTTTGAAAAAAAAATATTTACCCTCCCGCAACCGCCCGCAACCGCAAACGCTAACTGGAACCAGCTTTTGAATTTTAGAGGTTTATAGCGGTTTGAAGCGATTTGAAGCAATTTATTGCGTTTTGTATGATTGTTACAAAACGCCAACAACCGCTACCAACCACAAAAGCTGCGTTTGCGGGTGGTAACGGGAAAACCAGTCAACCCCTTAGAGCCAGTTTACAAAAAAATGATCTGCCAACTGTATTTGTTAATAAATGTGACCATTAAATCTTCTATATATTAATGCGTTCACACTATTTTTTTTAGCTATTTCACAATGATTCGAAAATGCACTATACATAAATATGTTTATACTAGTACAGTATTAGTTTGTGTTTTTACTATAAAACTCAATGTGAGTTATATAAAGGTTCCACATAAAAAAGTAATTTGCAAAATATTCACTATTTGTCTAGGTTTATTTTATTTTTGCTTAATTTTATTTTAAAAAATATTTTATATGTTATTTTCAACAAAAATGCCTTTTAATATTAATTAACGGTGTATTTATATATTTATCAATCACATTTATATACTTTCACATATACATACATCTGCACATTAACGTAAGCACTTATACAACTCAATATTCACCATAAATGAGGATTTTAACTCTTTTAGAAGTCAAAATATTGTTTTTAATGCTTTCTTTCACCGACAGTCAGATTGTAATGAAATATTTTGTCTTAATCTTTTCTTTTTCTTTAGCTATTATTTAGATTTGATTTTCATAAAATTATAATAAAAAACCTTTGGTTTGACATTTGGACTGTCTAAAATTCATATAACATGAAACCAAACAAACAATAATAGTTTTTAATTATTATCGGAAAACTAAGAACCTCAAACATTATAACCGAACAAACCAAAATATATATGGATTTAGAATGATAGTCATATTTCAGTAGATTAAAAACTAAAAACCAACTTAAAACCGAACTGATATCCGTATTAAACAGACATAATATCTAATATTAAACAGACCTAATATCTTCTTATCTTAAAAAATAATGAATTAATCTCATCTCGCACAAGACGCGGATTATTACCCAGTGATTGAATAAACGAGTGATGACTTTATATTAAGAATAATTTATATGATCTCCTAGACATTATTTAAAAATTGACTTGTTATGTGCCATCACCAAATTAATTTTGAAAGAAAAATAATAACATGGTTTAGTAAAAAATATCATGATTCTCACTTTATTATGACATGTACCATGCCATTTATGAAGTTTACATTTTTTGTCATGTCATTTATGAATTCTACATTTTTGGTAAGATTCTTAAAATATAAGAATACATTATGTGTATCATCATTAGTAAAAATTGTAATTAATGAAATAAATATAAATATACATATGAACTTGATTTTCACGTCAACTTTTAATTTTTTTTAAAAAAATTAGATAATTATGATTTTATCATAACTAATTAAATTTTTCAATTGTACTTTAACTCTATGTAAAAACAAGTAATCATTTTTTTTATTATTGGTTTTATTTGTATAATCGACATAAAATATGTTCGTTCAGCTCGGAGTTAATTGGTAAATTAGTTGTTATTACTTTCATTTACTTTAAATAAAATAAAATAATAAATCATTTTTAATTTTATAAGACTTAACTAAACCTAAAAATATAAATTAAATTTGTTAAACTAAAGAAATAAATGTTAATTATTTTATCTTGTTCACACTGATAAAAATAAAATCTAAAAATATTACTAATATATATATATATATCAAATTTTTAATTTGGAAAATAGCTATAATTTTCTATTATTACTGCATATGGCGAATGAAACCTCCTAGTAAATATTAATAAAACAAGAACATTTATGTTTTTTTTGTTTACTGAAAATATCAATTTTCTAAACTCAGAATTTATCATTAATTTTCATAGTATCATTTTAATCTTTTATTTTTGGATTTATAACTACAAAGACATCCCAAATAAATCAAAGGTTAATGTCATAATGATCAATATTATTAATATTCAAATTTGAAAATTCATTAGTATCATTTGAGTAAAACATTTAATTATATAAAATGAAATTATCTTAGTTATTCGCAGCGAGATTTTGGTTCCCCAGTTGTTATTAATATCACATAATATCACATAGACTTAAAAAGTTCTTGTCTCAAAAATAACACCTACAGAAAAATGACCAAAATATATTTTATTAAAAGGTTTAAATATATATATTTATACCCCTTGGATTAACTGATCTAAACTTAGGGTTTAGGGTTATGGAGTGGAGTTTTGGAGGTGAAGTTTAAAATATAAAATAAATTTAAAATTTTCAAAATAAAAAAAAAATTGGTCATTTTTTTTTCTAAGATCTACTTTTATGAAAAAACTTCAAAAATGTATATTTGAGAGATTTGCCTATATATTAATGGAATTAATTTTAGTGATATCATTGCCTTATATTTTATGTATATGATGGTAACGTGCGTCCACGTGCATTATAAAAAATAATTTTGTAATTTTAAATGATAAACTTATAGAAAGTTCAAAAAAAAGTATATACGCATGTTCTAGGAGAGTACTTAAGTATTGATGCACATAATAAAGTGATTAAAAATTTCAATATTATAGAATCAGTTATTTTGGGGTGAATCTCTAGGTTCAATACTAACAGAATAGCCAATAAAATTTTGTCAAGACATATTATATTTTTATAATCAAAATATTAAAATAACTAAATAAGAGTATAACTGCAAAATAAAAAAGAAAAGTTTTTTTTCCAATGTTGTAATGCTATTAGTAAAACCCTAAGGACTAAATCCTAAAGACTAAATTGTAAACCGTAAACATTAAACGCTTAGATAAATCCTAAACTCTTGGGATAAACTATGAACCTTTGGGTAAACCTTAAACTCTTGGGTAAACTCATGAGTAAACCTTAAACACCCTAGAATAAACCCTAATAAGTGCTCCTTAGGGTTCAGGATTTACCCAAAGACGTAGAGTTTATCGTAGGGATTTGTGTTAAAAATTTAGAAGTTAAGGTTTTACTAATGGTTTTACCAACGTAAGAGAAATTTTCCTTTTTAAAAATTATTATAATATTTTTTTTTACCTTTTTTATTTCAAAAACATGATTAACTTGGTAAATTTTCACTGGCTATTATGTTAGTCGTGAACCCAAAATTACTCTTATAGAATCATCAGTTTTACAAGTAAATAATCTAAGAAAGAATAAATGATTCATAATAGGATTTGTTGTTGTTTCCGAAATAAGATTCAATCGAGATCAATAAACATATAGTGTTATCAATTTGAGAGGAAAAACTTAAACAATCGCGCATTTTATAATAAGTGAAACATCTAAGAGATTATGTTTACACTCAAATTGGTTTGGCTAGTCCTTCATAAGGTAAATATATGGAATTTTGATACAATTTATGTTGAGACAATAAGCGAAATAAATGCTAAATACATTTCAAATAAAATATAATTCTCAAGGAAGTAAAAATATTTTGAAAAATCTGCATGCATCTTCTTATAGATTGTACTACTCAAAGATTAGTGTAACATATTTAAATATATAGTAAACCAGAAATTCAGAAAATATTTGGCTTAAACTCGTTAACCATTTTGGTTCAGTAATGACATGAGAATATATTTTAACATTTATGTGAATAGTCATCAAAGAACGAGAAGATTCTTCTGGGTGACTTTACATATGTTGATTGCTCACAAGATAAAATAGTAATACAGTTTCACAAACAAAAAAAAGTTATTGGTATGAATAAAAGAGATATTGGTATACATATCACCTACTATGCATTTTTATAATCTTGGTGAATTCACATCTTAAATTCTGATAAGTATTGCATGTAAATTAGAATAATTATTTAACATTTTTAGCAACATAACTTTCATCAACCCAATAAGTTATAAATAGTCATTGATTCTAGTTCAGAAACCAAATACTTCCCGCATAAGAATTTTGGATGTGCAATATACATTTTAGTTGTTCCATCACAAAATTTTAATTAAAATGAGTTTTGAAATGAGGTTAGGAATATATGTTGGATATTCATCTCCATTGATACATAAGAATCTAGAGGAATCTACGAAGGATATAAGTAAGGTTTGATTTGCAGACCAAATTAAATTAGTCTTCCCAACCTAAGGGAAGAAATTAAATAGTTGGAAAAGAAAAGGTTGAAATGAATTATCATTGATCCTCGGACTAAGAAAAATGTGAATTAGTAGTCCAGGATAATTCAATAAAGCTTGGTAAAGCAATTACAAAAATTTGTTGGCCCAAATAAATAGAGTGGTCAAGTCACATATACTAGTTGTATATGCTTTAATAAGAATTGATGTCCTAAAAGGAAAATGTCAAACTCCTAATGAGTTTGATTCCTCCAGAAGCGTGGTATACATATTGGTTCCAAAGATAAATATTCCCGTAAATGAAAAGAAGCATAAATTATTAATGATCAAGAGTAAATATAATTTTTAGAATGATCTCCAAAAGATACGTTAAATAAGACTAAAATAAATTCAGGTACCTGAGACTATTGAAGAAATCTCAATAATGATGTCATGTATGAAACAAAATAGAACTAATAAGCAAATTGATGTCGATGATAAGTTTGCATGCAAAATAGATGTTTATATGATTCATGAGAAAGAGGATCATGAAACAAAGACTATTGACAAATGCACAAAAAATAATTGACCAAATAAAAAAGAAACAATAGACAAAGATATAAGCTCTTGTGAAAGAGATAAGTATTTAAAACAAGTGAGATATAAATTAGCTGTTGCACCAAAAAAAAAGACCAATTTGAAATTGAGAGTGAAGAGACATAGTCGCATTGGGTAGATGCAACTACTTTCAAGTTTCTTATCAGTTTGATAATAAAGGAAGAAAATGAATTATACAGACCCACTAAAAAATGATAATTCCTAAAAGATAAAACTCATAAAGGATTGATGATATCAAAATCATGTTTCTGAGAACTCTAGCTAATCAATCGAATTATAACAAATTTGTTTTCATGGGATATACCAAAAAGCTTATATATGTTTGGTATTGAAGTGCCATACTTAAAATGTAATTTGAGCAAGATATTAATATTTTTATGATTGAAAGATATGATTTTATATTACAAGAAAACTCATAATATTCATATTTGAGAGCATGTATAACTTATATGTATAAGAAGAATTTATAGACAATTGTATGTAAAGAGATTTGGTCTAAAGTCCAAATAGACCAAAAATTATTACCTATGTCAAAAGATAATTTTGGACCTAAAGTTTAAAGATCCTATATATTATAACATAATTCAGAAGAGTTTATTCTGATATACTCAATATTAAAAAGATATTTACTAGATTGGAATGCAAATTCTAAAGATATTGCTTTGAGGGAAAAAAATATGATAGTGTGTGGTTGTACTTTTTTTTTATCATGATTTTTTATCTCATGAAATTTTCTCTGACAAGGTATTAACAAGTCAATAAAACACATACATGATAAACACCTAAAGGAAATATAAGAATTATAATGATAAAATTCTATAACGTTCTAAAGTTTTTGAGATAAAAAAAATCAAAACAAATTCTATAATTTTGTTCAAGTGAAAATTTGATTGATTTATTCACCAAGACACTAGCCATTGCTACTTTCAAGAAGCTAATTCATCTAATTAGAATATGTTGCCTTAAAATCTCGACCTATGTACATATGAGTGGAAGTCATTACTCTTTTCACTTTTTTTCCATTAACCATGGTTTTTCTCTTAACCATGGTATTTCTCATTAGGTTTTCTTGGTAATATTATTAATGAGGCAGCATCTACGACTTTCTTAAAAGCACTTTGGTATAATGGATATCAAGGAGAAGTGTTAATATTATGTGATGTACAATAAAGAAAGTTCTATATTTACTTGTCTATCAAGGTTTACTTGACCTACAATTACTACATGGTCTCTAAACTATTGTATAACTATATATATGGTTCATTATGAATTGAATAAGACAATCAATTCCTTTTCTTCTTACTTATAACAAGTAGTTTATAATAGAAACTCAAGAGTGGAGACTATCCATGCTGCATTGTTAGAACATCTCAATAAATGATATCTCAATACCAAATAGAAGTACTCTTAATCATATGAAAGTACAAAGAAAAACAATTTAGTGACACCATAGTATATCCACTACAAGAAAACGTGCCTTTAACAACAAAGATTTACGACGAAATTACTTCGTCATAAATCTACAAGGCTAGTACTAGGACTTTACGACAAAATTCATTTTTGTCGTAAAGTCCTTGTAACATTACGACGAAATAGGTTCATCATAATAGACATGTCATATTACAAGGACATTACGACGAATCATATGCCATTTATGTTTGGTGAAAACGTGTTTGTAGTGTACTTTTATAAAAGTAGAATCCTTGTAACTTCGTTGTAAAGTAGACGTGAGAGAGTTGTAAAATAGAAGTAAACTTATTCCTTGTAAATTCATTGTTATATCTTCACATACCAGATTCAAAAATTTCTTATATATGTCCATTCTCATAACAACAAACCAAACAAACGAAAAAAAGAAAAGAATAAAAAATGTCGGATAGTAGAAATATATACGAGTTACGGAGTTGTATGTATATGCACAAAGATTCTGACGGTAGAGTGACAAATGCATTTCTCAGGGGGCTAGAAACATTCATGTACCAGGCGGGCAGTACACCGATCACACAAGAAAGTTGCAAGATGTTATGTCCTTGTAAGAAGTGCAAGAATTCAAAATTTTCCTGTAGTGAAACTGTATGGAAGCATTTATTAAACAGAGGTTTTACACCACATTACTATATTTGGTTTCAACATGGAGAGGGTTTTGGTGGAAATGAAGCTAGTAGTAGTAATAGTAATTTTCAGGATGTTGGTAATAGTCAAGAACCATATCATTTGCATAATGAATATAGTTACCATCAAGAGGAGAAAATGGTAGATCATGATAGGGTTCACGACATGATTACTGATGCATGTTTACCTGAAACCAGTACAACAATAGCTGATGAAACTGGAAATGTTGAAGAACTTAACTTAGATGCAAACTTTTTATGTATATGTTTTCTACATTGAATTTGGCCTCTAACATTGTATTAGAGAGGAACTGGGTAGCTCACAATTAATGATTTCAAATGGACTTTAACCTCATCTGCTAATAGACTTAGTTACCATGTCTCTGACTAATATTTTCGTCAAATGATCTGCTATATTTCATTCAGATCGAACAAACTTTATAGTAACCTCATATAAGTGATCAGCTCATATATTACGCTATATTTAAAGCTCATGTGTCGCCACTTACCATTATACACTTGGTTATAACCTTAACCAAGATTTCTTCACTATTAAAATAGATAGAAACCGGTGATACTATTTCAGCCATAATGAAATATGGTAAATTAATTTCCTTAGTCAATATGCCTATTCACCGGCATATGGTAATGCTACGATTCCTATTTTATAGACAAAAATTTCATGAAATTTTGCTTCTTGGAAGTCCATGAAATGATACATCCCCATGCAAAACGCTCAACCATTTGTAGAAGAATCAGCTTCTAAGTTGATAATCAAACTTGCATTTGAATACCCTTCTAACACTGAAGAAAATATAATATATGACAAACCATGATGTATAATTCCATTCAAGTACACGAGTTGTGATATTTCTTGTCTTGTATAAAGCACAAGCTTCACACTCGCAGTAAAGATTATGAGATTATGTTAAAGATTGTCTTTTAATTGCATGTGTGATCCAAATTTCAAGAATCACATCTACCTCCCCCATGTCTTTCAGTGAAAAACATATTCTAACGGTTTAACTTAAACCACTTGTTATCTCATCTGACATTTTATGTCACTTTCTAGATGATTTCTTTAGCCCACACAAATAAACACATACACTTTATTCTCATTTCAAGGCCCAATATAAATTTTAGGTTTCTTCATATACGTCTCTTCCTAACCCATCCATCCATAACTCATGGATCGTGGTCAATAATACCGACAATGAAAAATATGTTTTCCACTCATAATGACTCAGCTTTAACTGCATCTACTTACATCCATATAGATAAACATTTTACATGATGTAACATGCATCATTCTAGTGACATTACGTTTACACCCTTTTGGTAATTTTACATACACATCCTGTTGGAAACGTTACGTTTGCATTTGGTGATGTTATGTTTGCACCTCTTTAATGACGATACATTCACACCCTTTCAGTTACGATCCATTCACACCTTTTAGGTGACGACCCATTCACACATTTTCGGTCATGACCCATTCACGTCTCTTTGGTTAGAACCCGTTTGCACCTCTTTAGCCACGACACATTCACACCTATTTGGTCACGACACGTTTGCACCTCTTCAATCACGACAGATTCTCACCTCTTGGTTGTTGTTGAAATTTTCGCACCCTTTGGGTGATGATTCGTTCTTACCCCTTTTCTAAAGAACCTTTCACACATATTTAGTGATGAGACGTTCGCCCCCTAGGTGACGACCCGTTCTCACCCTTCGGTGGTGAGGTTGTGTTAAATTATCATTAAACAATATTACTAAAATGAAACTAATATAACTTTGAGAATTTATTCATGAAACTAATATATATATATATATATATAATCATCATACTCTCTTTTAATTTTTTTTTCATATTATTTTTCCATCTTCAAAAGTTTACTCTCTCAAACATTTTCAACTTTCCAAACTTTGATGTTATTTCTCAAACAAATAGAACAATCATAGTTGAAAAGAAAATACTATGAAAATGTTCAATAGTTAAAGATTTTTAAAATATACAACTTTCTATTATGAAAAAATTTAATGAAAAGGTTAAATCGTTCAATTTGTGATAGATACAACCCTGATGAACACCTCTTTTGCTTAAGTGAAAATATGACATTATATTCATGATCCTAGATGAAATTTTAGGCATTAGATTAGAGATTATGAACAAATTCTATGTTAGATTTGTTTTTTCCTATGAAAATTATTGACTTCAGCGTTTAAATGAAAACATGTTTACATTGGTTTTGATCGAGATCTAATAGACAAAAAGACTATGAAATTCTGGATGAGTTAAGATAACATATAAAAACAAATGACTTTTGAAAAAGACGATATATTTCTTATTGTAAATAACTCCACATAAACAATAAATTTGTTAACCTATTATGAAAAAGTTCATGGGTAAATCTTTTGAGAATGTAACTTTTTATTATGATAGGTTAAACTTCTGAAAATATGTAACTCTTCAAATAATGAACATGTACTTTTCTCAAATAAACTAATTTTTAAAGACTTTTTATTATGAAAGAGTCCAATAGTTAGACATGAAAATACACAACTTTCTATTTATGAAAATATTTAATGAAAGGTTTTAATGGTACTATTTGTAAAAGTATACAACCTTTCAATGAATGAACACTTTTTCTGATTAAGTAAAATGACGTTATACCGAGGATCCTAAATAAAATCGTAATCCTTAGACTAAAGATTATGAACAATCTCTATTGTTAGATTATTTTATTTTTCTATAAAAAATAATGATTTCGATGGAAAACAAAAAGTATATTTGCTATTATATGTTTGCTAATATATATATATATATAAGCTATATTGAAAGGTCCTATTTTTAAGTTTCCCTTAAGCTCTTATGAATGTAATTATTTAAGCATTGCACTGACACCATTCATGGACTTTTTTAAACTTTGAAAGGAGGCTTATTATGGGTGAAATAGGTAACTGAGAGCATTTACCAACCTACCGCAAATGAAACACAACTAACATCGTCCAAATGTTTCAACGATTCTCTGAAATATAACGATGACCTAATGTTAATAGACAATGACTGGTTTTTCTTGAGCTCTGAAGAATTTCAACCATTTTTAGTATGAAGTGCTATTTTGAATTGGAATTTGTCAACACTTATTTGAGCATGTAGAAAATTATTAGCCAAAAACGAAAAAATTTCACGATTTATGAAAGGAAAAAATCACTAAATATGTGGTAGAGCATGCTAGGAAAGTTAACAAAAAGATAGGTAATGACAAGAAACATTTAATTTCAATTGATTTCAATTGAGATCATAACTTAAGAACAACTTTTTTCATGAAATATAATGATAATATTGACAATTTTTAGATAGATAATTTTAAATAATTTTATATAGATATCCAAATAAATAACGTGGATATAGATCTTATTCTCTTAACAAAAGAAGAACTTGACTTTGTTGAAAGAGTTTACTTGTTAGAATAAATAATACATTTTCATAGTGAAATATCTTAAGATAGATTTAAAAAAAATTGTCATCAAAAAAGATTTTTAAAAAAATATATATAATTTATTAAAAAATATAAATATACATTTATATTCTCTGAGTTAACTAATCTAGATTTAAAGTTTAGAGTCATTGAATTATTTTTTAAAATAAAAGATCTATTTTAGTATTTTAGTTATTTTTTATTTGAGAACTATTTTTGGGACAAAAATTTTAAAAAAAAATATTTGAAAAATTTAATCTTTCATATATGTAATTATTTATAAATAAATGAATATATAAAAGAAAAAAATCGGAATACTACGAATTGGGTCGGGAAACCGTCCCAGTAGGGACAACTCCATATGTCAATAGATGTGAAGCGTCTTAAAATAACACAGTCGAGATATAAATTATCTTAATAAAATGCATACGTCAGTTTATTGAAAAAGGTAACGAGTCTAAAGATAAGATTCAAACTGTTACATTTATGGTAATGCCGTGGATAATTTGTAACAAAATTGAGAATCAGAAGTCATGATTAGGTGAAGGCTGCACCATACATTAATTGTTTTTTGCTTACCCATAATTATAGACTTTTTCATTTTCAAACTAATCGGACGATGAGATTAACACAACACGTTAGGATTAACTCCGCTGTCGGCTGCTACTACTACTTGATTGATATAACAAACGTTCACGTTACACTGTTTTTCTTTTTATACATAAAATTATTTTTTAACAGTGCCTTTAGATAGCCAAAAAAACATCTTTAACTTTTTAATATGTTTAGTAGGCCTGGCGTTCGGGTCTTCGGATCGGTTTCTTTCGAATCCGAATCCTTTGGGTCCTAGAGTTTTGGACCCAATAGATATTTGTAAATTTTTTGGTTTGGATTTGGATCGTTTCTTCTCGGGTCCGGATCAGTTTGGGTATATAATTAAAATACCTATAAAACATCCATAATATTCGGATCCGATTCGGGTCCGTGTCGAGTTCAGGTATTTAGGATATGAAAAGAACACAAACACCCAAATTTAGTCAAAATTTGTCATATATGTCTATATGTTTACAAAATAACTTAAAATAAACTACTATTAACTAAAATAAAACATTTTTAAATTTTACATTTAAAAATTTATATTACTTGAAAATGTTATAGAAATAATAACAATGATTGTTAACAAAAAGACATTTCAACTAAATCATAAAATAAAATATAGAAAATAGACCACAAAAAATCATAGTTTTTAATGTTCATGTTATTAAGTCGGGTATGAATCGGTTCTTATCGGGTCGGGTCGGTTCTTTTCGGTTTTGGTTCTTTCGGGTAAAAGAATTTTGGACCCAATAGACGCTTGTAAATTTTTTGTTCGGTTTTGGGTCGTGCATTTTTGAATCGGTTCCAGTTCAAGTTTTGGAATCCAGGGTAAAATGCCCAAACCTAATGTTCCTTAATACTTTTTAAAGAAACATTCTTGTTTTGAGTGTCAGTTATTTCAAACATTTATTCCATACTAATTATTTATGTATTATTATATATATAAAGTATTGTTTTCTCGAGAGTGCCACCTTATCAAATAAAGTAATCAGAATGTGACACGTGTTTCTCTAAACAAAAAAAATTGTTGATTTTGTTTGTATTTATGGGCTTCTACTTAGACATGTTATGTGGGCTTGAATTTCAATTAACAAAAGGTTGGCCATTGACTGTTGTCTTCTCACCTTAACATCCTCTTCACGATGAATGACAATTTTGAATTTAGGTTTTATCTGCATCATCTTCTTCGATCTTTGACGAGCCTACAATGGAGTTTCATGAGGTTGTCTGAGACGAATATTCAGAAGGAATATCTTGCTCGATCTTTCTTGGCGTCGTTTAGTCTAACCTTCCCCTCTGAGACGTTACGAGATGAAATGATTCGTAGCCATTAACAACCATCTTTACTTCTTGGACCCACGATCATAACAATTAATCATCATTCAAACCTATAAAAAGGTCAGTCCTCACTCCCTGAACATAATCATCACTCCTAATAACACTAGATACTTATTTTCAGTATAATGGCTAGCTTAATATATTTCCAAGGTAGGTTCCTGATGCAATAGCTAAGTGATCTTCTTCGTTCTTGATTTATCATGTTGTTTTATCCAATATTAGGAGGTTATCTCTCTTTTGCTTTGGTCACAGCAGAAAAAGCTATCTAAGTAACATGAAAGGTCATCGGTGAAACCTAAAGATCGTGGAGGTGGGTTTATATGATGTGAACCAGAGATGCTGAACTCAAGAAGAATTATCGTCCGTGATGGTTCCGTTTGCACTGAGGTCATCTCGGATCATATAAGGTCGCCTCATGGGATAACCACCCTCGAGAGAAACCTTTCTTTCTCTCGCTAGAAGGCAAAGAAGAAATATTGAAGGTAATTTTTAAACTAATGTCATTATCATATAGTGAAAGAAAAAAACATGAATTGGACTAGTGTTTGGTCAATGTGATTAAAACAGATGCGATTAACACATCAGATATGAATCACCCAAGGTTCATGTAGATATCAACACAAGAGTCATGGGAAGAGGAAGAAGAGAATCAATAGTGGAGCATGTGAGGTTTGGTCAAGCTCATCAGAAGTGTTTAACTTGGGCCGGTTTGCACAAGTTACGTGCGGACAACTTATGGGCCTAATCGATGAAGCGAATTAGGTTAAGTGCTGACATACAAAAAAGAAGAGGTCACGAAAGAAACCTCTAAGCCAAGCTTGTTGGAGGCAGAAGCTTCACAGCCTCTTCGGAGGGGCCCCCATGGCGTCTCTTAGAGAGATAGAGTAAGCTAGAGATATGTATGTTACTCTAGGTTTAACTCTTAGCCATGTACTTCTCTTGTATTCTTCTTTGTATTCTCTAGGTTTGTTTAACCAGTACAGAGAGAGTTATGATTTTATAAAGCACGTCAGAGGTGTTTTCCGATACTTCATAGTGAATGTTGTGGACCCTGGATTCACCCTAGATGTAGCGGTGCGGCCGTGAACTGGGTGAAAAATTCTTGAGTCATAAACAAGGATACATGTGAATCATATGAGTAGGTCAAGGGACATGGGAATATGAGCGATCGATACCCAACCACTTGGTTTAGAAGCTAAAATCTCGTAACAAAGTGGCATCAGAGCACATACTCGACGATTCACGGATCATATGGAGAATTGGCGATGTGTGTTGAAGCTTTCAAACAAAACAAATCTCGAGGTTTAATGGAAGCTGGTGGTCAAGTGGTTCTACACACGTGGAAATCTGACTAGGGTAAAAATGAGAGGATAGACCGAGATCAAGATGAGGTGAAAAAGGTTTTTGGTTTACAATAGAAAAAGGAAAACTGTTGGACGTTCTTCGCTGCAGCTGCTTTGACAGGATGGTTTTTATGTATTTAAACGCAAATTCTATCAAATTAACCCCACGAACTACTCTTGCCAAGAGAGGTCAAATTATAGTATTTAGGGATCGAATCCACATGGAGTGTGGGGACACAATAAACTCAATACAGTCGCGATTAAGCTAGGAAAATAGAATAATAAGCAGTAAATAAATTATAGCAGATAATGGACTGATTGATAAGTAAACAATAATAATAAATAGCTAGATCTAGGATTTCAGGAAAGTGGATTATAGATGATAGAGGCTAAGGGTATTAATCATAAAACTTGATATCTAATGTAAAATACGACCAACTCTCATTGGGAGTCTAATCTATTGACTAAGTCCGATGTCTCAACTCTAGCTTGTTGACACAGAATGACCGTCACTCGATATCAATGATCTTGCGTCGATCGATGGTCTCTTGAGTCAAGCTTATGACCTAATTCGACAATTTCACTAAATTAACTAAATCAACTCTAGTTTGTTTCTAGCAACCTAGCTTAACATGATTAATTCTGGTAGTAGACCATGCTCTCGCCTGCGCCTAACTACCCTATAATCAGGGTTCTAGTTAGCTAATCTATAGCACAAACAATAAACAAAATTTTATTGATAGATCTAATAATCACTCTAGCAATTCTATTGTTTGGCTAATCCATCAATACCATTAATAAACCCTAAACCTAACAAGAAATCTACTCATACATGATCTTTGTCACAGAAATCATAGATGAATAGGATATATATAATATAAAACCAAAGGAGTTCCAGGAGGACTCTGAAGGAGTTCTTCTCTTCTCTCCTAACCCTTGAAAATGAATAAAAGAAAGCTTGCTAAGTGTAGCTGTCAACAATGGCTTAGAAAACATATAAATAGGATATTAAGTCGTGCATGGGCATTCTGGTAATTTATGGTGTCTTATGGGCTTTACTCGATCTTGAAACAAGTCGGACCTGTATTCTGGGATCACCGTCGATCAACACCAAGGATGTGCCATCTATCTACACTCATTCATCTTCTCGACAGCTTCCTCTCGTGAGGCAGACATACCACTATCCAGTAAAACATGCATAAATTTAGCTGTAGGATCCTGATTGACCTCAAACCGGTGGCATTGGAAATATAACTCAAAGATATATCTTCTGTAAAAATATAAGCTCAATATCACCGTGGAAAGGTCTCCATCCATATCTAAACATCTGACGCATCTGCGCAGTTCTGCATCTCTAAAAGCTCCAAAATCACCAAAATTCTCCAGAACGTACCTAAACCTGAAAATCTCTAAAACATACAATATACTCTAAATATGGCTGATATCATGGCAGAATATTGGTAAATATCAGGCCCTATCAACTCTCCTAGACTTAACATTTTGTTTGTCCTCAAGCAAACAAAGCCTATGAAAGAGGTTTTGAAAAGCGGAGACTCACATAATGTTTAAGTATAGATATCACCCTACTTTATTGCAACCACATCCTATCAAGTCAATCACAGAGAAAATTTATATACCCTATCCTAGTATGGCAACCAAATCCATTCTACCAACAACTCAACAAATACTATCTTACTCACCCCTCTATTGATTTCATTTCTTTGCATAAAATAAAAGTGCATGCTTTACCCTGGGAGTATCGATCAAATGACACATGGACTCTTACCCCTGCAATTCTAGACAACCAGGCCAAAAGTCTTCTTTGATCATTTCCCCTCTTTTCTCTCTTCTCCAATCTTTTTAGATCTCAAATCCAATGATCATAGTCCCCTTCTCGACTCAATAATTTTTTTGAAAAACTTATTTATATATAGTAAATAAGACTCAAAACAAATCAAATAGCATCAGCGAACCTCCCCCAGACTTAAATTACACTGTCCCAAGTGTAATCCATCCCGGATTGGTTAGGAAAAACCAAATTTTAAGTAAATAACTTAAGAGAGAAACTCGATACCAGACTATGTAAAAGAGTATTGATCGATCTCACGATGTTGATGTCGACCGATAGTCATGTTCCATGGTCGATCGATGTTGATTCTTCAAAATCAATCGATGGTACACCTGTAAGTCTTTACTCATTTTCTTAGAATAAATATAGAAAATAAAGCTCAACTAGAACACAATATCAGTAAACCTCCCCCAAAATTAAACAACACTATCACCATTGTTATACAGTCTGAGATTGGTGAAGAAAATAAATCATAAGGACCAAATTTAACAAGGAAAAATGATATACCTGCTTGCTGATGGTGACCGTCGATCGACACAGTTAAGTGGCGATCGATCGATACTAGGGTTACTCCATCGATCGACAGTGATCAAGTGTCGATCGATGCTCTGCACAGACTATCTTCCTCGGATATCTTTTTTTTAACCTGAAATAAATAAATACCAAAATTAGTAATAAATGAAAAATAAAATCTAACTAAAACTTACTAAGCAGTGGGTTGCCTCCCACTCAGCGCTTGTTTTTAGTCTTTAGCTTGACGTTTTTAAAACTCTAATTCAGTTCGAATGGGATTGAGAACTTACTCCAAAACAATTCCCAATGTCCAATATCTTCACCGTCATCACCCTTTTTGTGAAAGCCTCCATTGAATCTTCTCATTTGGCTATCATTTCTGCAATAAGAAGTGCTCGAAACTTTGCAAATGGCTAAAAGAAGCATCTGCTACGCACTTTGTATTTCCTGACACCATCTAAGAAGTGAGGAATCAATGATAACTGAGGACCTCCCTTGGTCCTTTTCCTCTTCTCCCAATTCCTCTTCTTCTTTCCTCCAGACTTGTCTGATCTCGTGGTGCCTCCATCGAAGAGATTATGAGATACTTCAAACTTATTCTACTCTGATCTGTTATGAGTGTCGATCGACGGTCTAGTGTTGATGTCGATTGATGCTCCAATGGTGGCGTCGATCGATTCACCAATGATGGTATGGATCGATGCTGCGACTGATGGTCCTTGATCAACATCACCTTCATACTTCAATACTCTCTATGAAACTACTGCATAAAGAGGATCATCAAATACCTCAATGTAGGGATCCATAAGCAGACTTCCATCTAGTAGAATAGGAGAATCAACCTCAAAAACGGAACTGGGAACCACAAACTTCACAGGGTCATGTACCATCTTTCCTCTTTTGTGAAACCCATCAACTTTTTCTAATCGATAGGTGGTTGAGGATGTTTTGGGACAGCAAGGTGTGAGCCCTTGAACTCGTGCATTATCTCCTTAATCCGCTCTGGTTCAATCATGTCACCTGGCTGTTCGTCCAACAATGAGTGTCGATCGATGTCAACTAGGTGGTATCGATCAATGATGGGCTTTGGGTATTGATCGATGAAATACGGTGGCTGTCGATCGATGATATCGGGTTGGTGTAAATCGATGCTAGCTTTTGGTGAAGTCTCCAGATCTCTTCCCGAAGTGTGCTGATCGTCAACAAGCTTCTGCTCCGAGTCATGATCAATATCTTCAAGCCATTCGTCCAACTCCAAGAAGTCTTCCATAGAGAATTTCCTACTCGAATTAAAATACCCAAGATGCTCTCTATCCTCTAGCTTCAAAAATTCTTCCCTGGTGATCTCTCTGTCTACATCTGAGGTAAGATCACAGTTTGATACATCGGTACTCTTTAATGTCGAGTCTACAATCGATGCATGATGAACAGTGTTGCTCCATGCCTGGTGAACAGTGTCGTGATGAACAATGTCACAATGAACAGTGTTGTGATGAACAATGTTCCAATGACAATGTCGGTCGATGTCGGATGAACAGTGTCGTTCCGTGTAACCTCATCTGTTTAGTGAACCTGATAATCTGGCTTTTTAGTGGGAGTGCTCAATGTTTCACATTCTCCATCTATTTCACTATAAGGAACACCCAATATCTGAATGAATTTAAATATCAGCTCCTTCTCCTGGCCTTTAACCATCATGTCCATCATATCATCAATATTCTTTAGTCGAGCTGCTGTAGCATCAATGATAAATTTGTTGAGGAAAATGCTTTTAATGTCCTCCCAACATGTTAGAGATCATGGCTGCAGTTGACTGAACCATCTAAATGCATTCCAAGAGATATAATAGGGGAAGATCTTTCAGAGCATGTGGTATTCAGACACTTCTTTCTGCTCGCTCCTTGAGACTAGATCCACAAGTTCTTCGATGTGTTCCTTCGGATCTTCATGAGGGAAACCCTGAAAAGAATTATGAGCTGCCCAATCATACCATTCACGGCTCAGCTGGAAGACATTTATCTCAGCAACAACAATGACATCAGGGATCACAGCACCCTGTGCATTAATCAATTGTCATGTACTGCTGCGAAGGCGACCTTCTTCGTCTCGTAAGATCCCATTCTCATCAGATTGAAGTATGAGCACTTCAATTTCCTTTGTCTTCTCGCAAGTGGCATTGATCGATGCTGAGGTCTTAAGTGTTGGTAGCAATCGACAACGAGGTGTTGGTGTCAATCGATACTCGTTACTCTTCACTGTTGATCGCTGACGGGAAGGTGTCGACTGCCCTCTTAGACTTATGGATCATGCGTAAATCAGTAGAGTCCTTCTTTGTAGAGCCCAAAAATCCTCTCCTCATTGCTTCTTGGTACTAATATGTATATACCTGGAACACAATTTTTTTTTATGTAAGTAAATTGATATAGAAAAATACCTAGACTAAATCAAACAAATTGAGTCGAAGGGCGAACCCTTGCTCCTCGGCAACATGCCCAAATTTGACGGGAGGGTTTTTATGTATTTCAATGCAAACTCTATCAAATTAACCATACGAACTACTCTTGCCACGAGAGGTCAAATTGTAGTATTTAGGGATCAAATCCACAGGGAATGTTGGCACACAATAAACTCAATACAATCGCGATTAAGCTAGGAAAATAGATTAATAAGCAGTAAATAAACTATAGCAGATAATTGATTAATTGGTAAGTAAACAATAATAATAAATAGCTAGATCTAGGATTTCAGGAAAGTGGATTATAGAGGATAGAAACTAAGGGTATTAATCATAGAAATCGATATCTAATGTAAAAGACGACCATCTCTCGCTGCGAGTCTAATCTATTAACTAAGTCCGATGTCTCAGCTCTCGTTTGTTGACACTAAATGACCATCGATCGATGACAATGATCCTGCGTCGATCGATGGTCTCTTGAGTCATGCTTTATGACCTAGATAAATTCACTAAATTAACTAAATCAACTCTTGTTTGTTTCTAGAAACCTAGTTAGCTACTCTATAACACAAGCAATAAAAAAAATTATATTGATAGATCTAATAATCACCCTAGCAATTCTATTGTTTGGCTAATCCATTAATACCATTAATAAACCCTAAACCTAACAAGAGATATACTTAGACATGATCTTTGTTGCAGAAATCATGATGGATAGAATAGATATATTATAAAACCAAAGGAGTTCCAGGACTCTGAAGAAGTTACCCCTTCTCTCCTAACCCTAGAACAATGAATAAAAGAAAGCTTGCTAAGCGTAGCCGTCAACAATGGCTTAGAAAACACATAAATAGGGTTTTAAGTCGTGCATGGGCATTCTAGTAATTTATGGTGGCTACTTGGCTTTAGTGGGTCTTGAAACAAGTTGGGCCTGTCTTCTAGGATCACCGTTTATCGACACCAAGGCTGTTCTGTCGATCGACACTGATTCATCTTCTCGACAGCTTCCTCTAGCGAGGAAGACATACCACTCTCTAGTAAAACGAGCATAACTTTGGCTGTACGATCCTGATTGACCTCAAACCAGTGGAATTGGAAAGCTAACTCAAAGCTATATCTTATGTAAAAATATCAGATCAATCTCACTGTGAAAAGTTCTCCATCCATATCTAAACATCTGACGTATCTGTGTAGTTCTATATCTCTAAAAAAGATCCAAAATCACCAAAATACTCCAGAACGTACCTGAACCTGAAAATAATCTAAAACATACTCCAAATACATATAATAGACTCTAAATAGAGATGATATCATGGTACAATAGTGGTAAATATAAGGCCTTATCACTGCACAAGTTTATGGAGGAAGGATTCATGAGTCAGTTGAATCGGTTGACATGATTTCTAGTTATGAAATCATGGTTTCTCTAAAGTTCTCCACGGGTGCAATAATCTGATAATATATGAGAAGGAATTCAGGTTACTCACAAGATAAGATGGTGGTAGGTTGCTAGCATAAGAAAGAGAGGTTTCAGAGCTGTCTTTGATCTGCAGTCACAAATGCATTGGAGTTTTGGGTTTCTTCATGGTCTGCAAGTTATTGGAGCTGAAATCATAGTGGAACACAAGGGGTTTTCGCACTGGTTTTGTATTGGATTGTCTAAAGATTCAGTGAGGGATTTCACGGTGTTCTTGGGTTCAATCTACTTGGTATATCAGTCGCATGTGGTGTTCTAACCTATGTGGGTATTTCAGCTCGGTATCTCATAAATTCTTGGAACTAGGGGACACCTTATAACCTTGAATGATATTAGTGTTTCATGGCTGTTCGAGTATCAATATGATATTTTTTAGTCAGTGTGAAGGGTGTTGCAGAATGGTTGAAGTAAATCGACTAATGGGGGTTCGTCTAGGTGTGATTATGGGAGTCTAAAGTTGAGTAGATGTTCAGAGAACAAGATACTACAAGGCTGGTATTTTCAGAGGGAATACCAGCCTTGTTGTATCTCTTGAATCTCTTACTTCATGGTCATCCATAAAGAACACATTCGTGTGTATCTTCTCGACGATGCTAGATCTAAAGACTTGAGGAACAAAATTTCCATGTTCTCACAGGGGGCATTTTGAGTCTTTCAAACTCTTGGATCATATTCATGTCCTATCAGAGAGGTTGTCCACCCCAAGGTTCAACAAAGTGGAACTACTCTAAGCACATCTAGTGAGGGGAATTTCAAAACCAGGAAGCCATAAGAAGCTGTGAGATTGATAGAGAACTTGGCATCCATGAACATCACCAAGAACACATATTACGAGAGGAAGAAGTCTGCATACAGCTTGGATAAGGGGAAAATGGCTGAGGTTAAAAGGCAGATATGGATTATGTTCACAGTCTTCTAAAGAAGCAAGTCAGTTTTGCAGAGGGTGTAGAAGTTGCTTAGATTGTTGCTGAGAATGAGGAGGAAGAGGATGTGAATTTTGTCAATGGGTCTGGTTTTCTGAGTTAGTGCTTTAGGAATCAGCTGGAAAACAAAAACTTCAATGTTGTTGGCTAAAGAAGTAACTTCAACAGTCATAACTCCCAGTATTAAAGGCCTTTCAACATAAATACCAACAACATGAACTATGGAGCTATGATATGCTCAAATTAACCCTGGAAAAACTTTACTCTCTCAAATAAGAGGTCCAATTGTACTACTTAGGTATCGAATCCACATGAAGCATGGATACACAATAAACTCAATACAGTCATGATTAAGCAAGGCAAAAGATTTAAAGCAGTGAATAAAGCAAGCAATTGAATGATTGATTGGTTGTAAGCAATAATAATAATAAACAACTAGATCTAGGGTTTTCATGTAGTGAATTATAATGGATAGAAGCCAGGAGGTTTTTAATCATAGAAAACGAACTCAATAGTAAAAATATTATAAGTTATATATATCCAATGGCTAAGCTCAGAGTCTACAACTTTCATGTGCAAACTCGAAATGACCGTTGAATCGATGGTATGCAAACGAAATCGTCAATGACTTTCTTAGTCAAACATTAAACGATCAGATTCGATTAGTTAACTTAGAATCACTAGACCATTCTCTCGAGTGTCCCTAGTAATTTAAGCTCATCAGACATATTTCAAGTATTGATCATGCAATCACCTAATTCTCAATATCTTAATATCATGGTTCTAGGTAGCTAATCAAGAATATAAACAATAATTACAAATCTGATGATAGATCTGATAATCACCCTAGCAATTCTATTGTTGGGCTAATAGTACCCTTAATAAACCCTAAATCTAATAGGAGATCTACTCAGACATGAACAAAGAAACAAAAATAATAGATGAATGGAATATAAATCAATTATAAAACAAAAGGAGTTCCAGAAGGACTCTGAATGGGCTCTTCCCTTCTCTTCTAACCCTATAACTATGAATAAAAGAAAGCATGTATTCTAAACAATGACCTAGAAACATATAAATAGGATTTTGGGTCGTCCAGAGGTATTATGGTAACTTTTGGTGGCTTCTAGGATTTAGCCGGTCTTGAAATATACTCGGAATGCGTTCTGGGATCACCGTTTATCGACAACAAGGCTCTGTCGTCGATCGACACTCCTTCTTCTCCTTGCAACTTTAAATCGCGAGGCAGACCGACCACTCTTCAGTAAATCGGACATAACTTCTGATATATGATGATGATTGACCTCAAACTGGTGGAATTGTAAAGCTTACTCAAAGATATATCTTGTGTCAAAATATCAGCTCAATCAAACCATGAAAATATCTCCATAAATAGATAAACTTCTGACGCGTCTGCGCAGTTCTGCATCTAAAAAAGCTTCAAAATCACCAAAGTTCTCCAAAACGTACCTGAACCTGAAACACTCTGAAATATACTCCAAATCCATATAATATACTCTAAATAGGTCATATACCATGATCTAAAAGTGGTAAAATCCATGGTATATCAACTCTCCCAAACTTACTCTTTTGCTTGTCCTCAAGCAAAACATAAAGTAGTCCTTGGCAAGAGGTTTGAAAATAGCTAGGACTCAGACAATTTTTTAAACTACTACCTTCACCTCTGCAATGTTGCAAGACACATCAGATCAGTGCTAACTTCAGAGGCTCTTCCATGTACTATACACTAGCTTAGCAACCAAACAATCCAGCCCACATCACAATCGATTCCACCTAACTCGCCTCTCTACTAACCTCAGTTATGAAAATAAATGTGTAGGCTAAATCTTGGGAGTATCGATCAAATAACACATGGAATCTTACCCGAACAAAGTTCTGAACACACATACAATCTTCTTTGATCCTTTCTTCCCTCTTTCTCTCTTCTCTGAATCTCTTTATATTCTTTTAATAAGTCCAATGAATCAATGATGCTGATACAGTCCATCTTGTTCATCTTTCTTTCTTTTCTCTCCATTTTTGACAAAGTGTAGGCAAATAATGGGGTCACATGTAATTTACATATCTCTCGCTTCCACAGTGTGTGATCATTCATTTCTGAATTAGAATAATGAGGTCACATGTAATTTACCTACCCCCTCTGCATCTTTCAGGAAATCATCTCAATCTTTTCTTTTCTTGATTCCGAAGAGAGAGAGAGAGAAGGGAAACATAAGCACACAGACTTTTACCTTTAGACTTGATGGAGGAATCCGATACAGTGTATAACAAACCCCAAAACAAGCAAGTTAAGTTGATTAAGGTTAGAGGTCAGCTTTGGTTCTTTCAGACTTTTTCAGTAGGCGTGGATGTTACTGGCAAGTGATTAGCTTTGGTGTTTCCATTCAGTACACCCTTTAGTCAATAACCTCAAAGAATAGTGCTAGAGAGTGGTTAGATAGTGTGTAAATTGAAAAATTTGATCATCCCCTTCTTGACTCAATAAAACTTAATAAAACTTATGAAAGTAAAGCTCAAAAAAAAAACAAAACATCAGTGACTACCTCCCCCAGACTTAAACAACATTATTCCCAGTGTCGATCCAAACAGTTAAGTGGTGATCGTTCGATGCTCGTGATGTTTCGTCGATCGACATTGATAAGGTGTCGGTAGATGCTGAGTGCAGGTTGTCTTCCTCGGGTATTTATTTTAACTTGAAAAAAGTAAAACACAAAAATCAGTAATGAATGAAAGTAAAGCCAAATTAAAACTTACTTAATAGTGGGTTGCCTCTCACTCAACGTTTATTTTTAGTCATTAGCTTGACTTATGGAGATCTGATTCAATTCAGACGAAAACGATAACTTGTTCTAAAAACAAGTCTCAATGACTACTTTCTTCAGATTTATCACTCTTTTTCTGAGAACCTCCATAAAATCTTCTCTTTTGTCTATCATCTCAGCAATAAAGAGTGCTCGAAGCTTTGCAAATGGTTGTGAGAAGATTTTGCTGCGCACTTTGTATTTCCTGACACCTCTAAGAAGTGAGGAATCAATGATAACAGAGGACCGCCCTTGGTCCTTTTTCTTTTCTTCCAATTTTTCCTCTTCTTTTCCCCAGACTTGTTTGATCTCGTGGTGGTGCCTCTATCAAAAAGATTTTGACACGCTTCAAACTCTCTTATATGCGAGGGGTGTTGATCAACAATGAAGTGTTAGTGTCGATCGATACTTCTTCTATTGGGCCTTTGTCGACGTCACTTCTATATATCAACCCTCTCTGGGAAGCTATTACGTACATATGATCATCAAACACCCTAGTGTAGGAGCCTATATGCAAACTTTTATTTGGTGGGATAAGAAACTTAAAAGACAACGGATGGAAACACAAATTTCACAGGGTCATGTATCCTTTTTTACTCTTTTGTGAAAACTAGCAGCATCTTCTGCACAAATAGGTGGTCTCAGATGTTCGTGGACAGAAAGTTGTGAGGCCTCATACATGTACGCTCTCTCCTTGATCGGTTCCAGCTCAATTGTGTATTCTGTCAGCTCGTCCAACGATGGGTGTCGATCGCTGTCGGGTGGAGGTGTCGGTTGATAGCATCAGGTGGGTGTCGATCGATATCATTAGGCAGGTGTCGAGCGATATCAAGTGGATGGTGTCGATCGATGTCAGCTTTCAGTGAACTCTCCCGACCAAAATTTCCAAGCCATTCTTCTAACTCTAAGAAGTCTTCCACAATAATTTCTTTACTCGAATCCAAATTAGAAATTTGAGGCAGTTCTTCATCCTCTAGATCCAAGAAATTTTCCATGGTGATCTCTTTGTCTCTATCTAGGAAAAGATAACAACTTGATACATTGGTGCTCTTTAATGTCGAGTCTGTAATGTCTTGAGGACAACTCGATCTTTCTTGGATTTTAAGTGACATTGACTAACATCAGAGGTTGGCGTCGATCGAAGCTGAGGTCTTAGTGTTGATAAACACTGAGGTATTTATGTCGATCGATGCTGAGGTAATATCACTAATATCAGCTTCTTATGTTGGACTCAGATCCATGACGTTCATCGCCCTTTGCCATACTGTGGTTGACCAGCTTTCCTATGTTCATTGTGTCCCTCGTCTTCTGCCAACCTTCAAGCAATGTCCCACTTATCATTAAGTTCTCTTTCTCGATTAGCTTCAGCATCATCAAGAAATTTGTAGAGGAAAGCTCTTTCAATGTCCTCCCAGCAGGTTAGAGTTCTTGGCTGTAGTTGACTTAACCATCTAGATGCATTTCTGTAGAGAGTGTGGGGAAAAATCTTGAAGAGTATGTATTCCTCAGAGTATTCATACAGCTCAACACTCGCGATTTCACCCATAAAAACTCTGATGTGTTTTATGGGATCTTTGTGAGGAAGACCTTGTAAAAGATGTTGACCTAACCAATCGTTCCTATTGGGGTGCATCTCAAACTCATCCTCTCCAGCAACAGCAATTGCATCAGAGACTACAGCCTCATGTTTATAAATACGTTGTCATGCATTGTTGTGAGCGTGACTTTCTTCGTCTTGCTAGATCCCATTCTCATCAAAACTCAGTATTAATACCTCGACCTTCTCTGTCTTTCTGCAAGTAGTGTAGATCGATACTGAGGAGTTAGTGTCGATCGATGCTTGGTTCACGCTATCAATCGCTGCTGCTTGGAGAGTGTCAATCGATACTTACCTCGTAGACTTACGGATCGTGCGTGAATCAGTATGCCCCTTCTTTGAAGAACCCAAAAAACCTCTTCTCATTGCTTCCTAGTACTAAGATGTATGTACTTGAAAAACAAGAATTTTTTTTATGTAAGTAAACTAAAATAGAAAAATAACCTAGACTAAATCAAACAAATTGTATCTAATGGCGAAGCCTTGCTCCTCATAAACGGTGCCAACTTTACTCTCTCAAACAAGAGGTCCAGTTGTAGTACTTAGGGATCGAATCCACAGGGAGCGTGGACACACAATAAACTCAATACAGTCGCGATTAAAATAGGCAAATAGATTTAAAGCAGTGAATAGAGCAAGCAGTTAGATTGATTGATTGGTTTGTAAGTAATAATAATAAATAGTTAGATCTAGGCTTTTCAGTTAGTGAATTATAATGAAAGAAGCCAAGATGTTTTCAATCATAGAATACAAATTCAAATAGTAAAGATATTATAAGTTATATCTATATAATGGCTAAGCTCAGAGTCTACAACTTTCGTGTGCAAACTCGGAATGATCGTCGATTGATGGTATGAAAACGACATCGACTGATGGCTTTATTAGTCAAGCATTAAACGATCAGATTCTATTGGCTCACTTAGAATCACTAGAAAATTCTCTCGACTGTCCCTGGTAATTTATGATCATTAGAGATATTTCAAATATTGATCATGAAATCACACAATTCTCAATATCCTAATATCATGGTTCTAGGTAGCTAATCAAGAGCACAAGCAATAAGTAAAAATCCGAGGATAGATCTAATAATCACCCTAGAAATTCTATTGTTTGGCTAATCCATCAGTACCACTAATAAACCTTAAATCTAATAGGAGATCTACTCAAACATGATCAAAGAAACATAAATCATAGATGAACAGTTTAGAAATCAATTATAAAACCAAAGGAGTTCTAGGAGGACTCTAAATGAGCTCCTCCATTCTCTCCTAACCCTATAACTATGAATAAAAGAAAGCTTAGAAAGCGTGTATCCTAAACAATGGCTTAGAAACATATAAATAGGGTTTTGGGTCGTATAGGGGTATTCTGGTAACTTATGGTGACTTATAGGATTTATTCGGTCTTGAAATATACTCGGCCCGTGTTCTGGGATCACATTCGATCGACAACAAGGCTGTGTCATCGATCGTAACTCCTTCGTCTCCTCGATAACTTCATCTCGCCAGGATGACATACCACTCTTTATAACCTCTGCTATGGAATGATGATTGACCTCAAACCAATGTCCTTAGAAAGCTAACTCAAATATCTATATTGTGTGAAAATATCAGCTCAATTGCACCATAGGAAGGTATCCATACATAGATAAAATTCTGACTCGTCTACTCAGTTACGAATTTTAAAAAGCTCCAGAATCACCAAAGTTATTTAAAATGTTAATGAATCTGAAAACATCTAAAACAGACTCCAAAACCATATAATATACTCTAAATAGGTCATATATCATGGTCTAAAAGTTGTAAAATCCATGGTATATCACACTTCTTCTTACTAGACTTATGCTGTAGCTACACAAGAGAGCAAGCTTGAGTCCATGATTGATCAGGTTCTTGAGGGGCAGTAGAAGATGAGTGTAAGTTTCAATCCGAAGTTGGATGATAAATACACTTAGTTTAACAACAAATTTGAAGCTCTAAATACCCATGTAAAGAAGATGGAGACTCAATTTGTCCAGACAAATGATGTTGTAAGAAGACCAGAGGCATTGATCAAAGGAAAAGTGAAGCTGGACAGAGGCATTAGATCAATGCTATCATTGAAGATGTTTTCGGTAGGAAGTGAGGCATGAAGCCTGCATGAATAGGATTTACGAGTGGAAAATTCTATGTCGGACGGTGATGTTCATCAGCGTCGAACGACACCAAAAATGCGTCGATCGACACTCTCTAAATTCTGAGGGACAAAACACGGTTGTAAAGAGAAAATTGGATGAGATTGTTGAACATCTGATGCGGGGAGCGAACAAAGAGGTGATGGACGCCTTCACTAAAAAGGTTTTGAGTATTCCCAAAGAAGAGGATTTTTATTATTTCTACCATAAGTAATTGCTTTGGACATACTTCAATAAGGGCAATGAGACCAATGATGACATCCATCTAATGTTTCACTATATCAGAAGCAAGATGAGGAAGGTGATTAAGTTGGAAAAGAAGCATGACCGAGGGAAGTTTGCGGTCCCATGTACTGGATGTGGTCACAAGCACCCAAATGCTTTGTATGACACATGCTCTTCAATGAGCATCACACCCAGAGAAAAGGCTGTTCAGTTGGGTCTAAAAATTAACCCTTCTTGTGACATCTTCACACTTTCAGATTGCTCAAGAGTCAATTCAGGAGGGATTCTCAGAGATGTACATGTTGAGATTGGTGATGCCATTTTCCATATAAACTTCCACATAATGGATACTGAGTTAGAGTGGGGAACTTCTATACTGCTTGGGAGAGCTTTCATGGCTACGGTGGAGACAGTGTGTGACATGGATACAAAAAAGTTGTGCATGTCTTTCGTTGACATGGATGTTTTTATGACTTTATCAAGGTGTTCAGAGGGCACGCATCCTACATCGGTTTGGAGATGAAGCAGGATGTGTGGCTTCCATTAACACTGACTCCGACCCAGAGAGTGAAGACAATGAGTTAGCGCCGAATGACACCTCCCTTGCGTCGATCGATGCTAGTCAAGCATCCGAGCAGATGGAAGATCCGACACTTTAGGATACTACACCTCATAGACCCATGAGACAGAAATGGGTGGTATTAGCACCAGATAAATATGTTGTCTATAGAGAAAAAGAAGGACGAATTAGAGAAAATGATGGGAGGATCATTGATGCGGTAAAGGCTTATATAACAAACATTCTCGAAAGCGAGTGTAGGAAATCATCACCTGAGCCTACCTCAGTATGAATGATCCTTCCAGAGGAAAAACAATACCACAAGAAACAATGTGGACCCCTATTATCAGCCTGAACCAGAAACTAGTAGAAGAGATTATGTTGAAGGCATGATAGATCATCTTGTTGATGCTAAAGTTAAAATGGTGGATGATTTCGGTAGGAAGTTGATAGGGCCTGATCTTTACCACTATTGTGCCATGATATCAGACCTATTTATAGTATATTATATGTGTTTGGAGTATTTTTAGAGTATTTTCAGGTTCATGTACTTCTGGAGAACTTTGGTGATTTTGTAGCTCGAGATGCAGAACTGCATAGATGCGTCAGATTTTTAGATATGGATGGAGAACTTCTCACGGTGCGATTGAGCTGATCGTTTGACAGAAAATAGAGATTTGAGTTATATTCCAATGCCACCGGTTTGAGTTCCATCTGACGGTTAGATCTAAAGTTATGCCCGATTTAAGGAAGCGTGATTGTCTGCCTGGCGAGAGAAAGCTGTCGAGAAGATGAATGAGTGTCGATCGACGGCACAGCCTTGGTGTCGATCGACGGTGATCCCAGAAGACAGGCCCGACTTTTTTAATGGCCAACTTAAGCTTAGAAGGTATCACAAATTACCAGAATACCCATGGATGACCTAAAACCCTATTTATATGTTTTAAGCCGTTGTTGACGGCTACGTGATAGGGCCTGATATTTACCACTATTTTTCAATAATATCAGCCATATTTAGAGTCTATAATATGTGTTTGGAGTATGTTTTAGAGTATTTTCAGGTTCATGAACGTTCTGGAGAACTTTGGTGATTCTGCAGCTTTTAGAGATGCAGAACTGCGCAGATGCGTCAGATCTTTAGCAATGGATGGATACCTTACCACGGTGCGATTAAGCTGATCTTTTGACAGAAGACAGAGCTTTGATTTAGATTTCCAATATCCATCGGTTTGAGGTCCATCTGACGGTTATATCTAAAGTTATGCCTAATTTACTGAAGAGTAGTTTGTTTGCCTCGAGAGAGAGGAAGCTGTCGATCGACGACACAGCTTTACCATCGATCAACGGTGATCCCAGAAGACAGACCCGAATTGTTTTATGGCTGACTTAAGCACAAATGTCATGGAAAGTTACCAGAATACCCCTGCACGATTTTAGACTTAATTTATATAGTTTTCTAAACCATTGTTGACGGCTAAGCTTTACTTTATTCACTATCTTAAGTTTCAGAGACAAGATCAATTTTATTCAAGAATTGATTGGAACTCTTTTGGTTTCATATTGATTTCTATATCTATTAATTATTCAGACTATGATTTGTGTTATTGCTTCTATGTCTGAGTAATCATCTTGTTAGGTTTAGGGATTTCATGTTCTTAATGTCAAACTGATAGACATAGGATTTCTAGGTTATCTATAGATCTCTACACCAGGGTGACTTGTAATACTAGGATCTAAAGTAGTGGAATAACACGAGAGTGTGACTGATTGCATGAACCTAGAATCATAGGATAATTGAGAGGCACGAGAGTGTAATTAATTAACAGAACACAAGCCATGTGTGGATTAGATATCTAGGCGCATACGAGAGTTAATCTAGGATCTAGTTGAACATTATCAATATGTGCGTTAATGCTTGTCTAAGGTAGTATCGATTGATACACAAGCATTGGTATTGATCGACGTTCGATCCTTGTGTGCATGTGAGAGCTGGAACATAGAACTTTGGCATCTGATTAGTAATTGCATGCGAGAGCTGGATTACTTGCTTATTTAATTTGAGTTCTAGAATTAGATCTATAAAATCCTTAGCATCCTTGATTTTTGTGTTTGAATCTATTGATTGATAAATTCCAAGACCTAGCTATTTCATCTTATTGTTATCAAACCAACCACCTGCTTACTTGTCTATTATTACTTATTTAATAAACTGTTTGCCCAACTTAATCTAAGCATCTATAGTCTATTTTGTGCCTACGCTCCCTGTGGATTCGATCCCTAAGTACTAATTGAATCTCTTATTTGAGAGAGTAAAAAGTAGTTTAAAGGGTTAATTTGAGGGTGCATAATAAAAGCTACATCTAATTTGGCGCCGTTGTCGAGGAGTGAAGATCGCCATTAGACTTGATTAATAGGTTTAGTCTAGGTTTTTATTTTCTGTTTCAGTTACTTACATAAAATTTTCATTGTCTTTCAGGTACATGCAAAGCAGTACTAGGAGCAACAAGGAAAAATAACTACTTTTCTCAGACCCAGCAGCTATTGAACGCATCATCCTTAGAGAAAAACATCTAGCATCGATCGACAACAACACTTCGACGTCGATCGACACCACTCTTGGACAAACATCGATTGACACTTCTACTCTACCAGCGATCGACAGTAACCGGCGAGTAGAGATGGTTGCGACACTTATTCTGACTGAAGATGGGAATGGAGACCTGCATGACCCTCAGGGTTATCTGTGTAATGCAGCAGGTCAGAAATTAGATGCATAGGGGGCTGTAATCCCTGAGCATCGATCGATAGCAGAGTTGATCATGCCCACTTGATTCTATATTAACAGGTCTGCAATTAAACCTCGAGAAATCAAGGGGGTCAACGGCAAGATAATACCTGTATACTTTACTCATGTGAGCGACCACCCATTTCATGGCCTTCCCCATGAAGATCCCATGGACCACATTGAAACACTAGATGATTTTGTTTCTAGCATCCTGAAGCATGAAGAAACTAAAGACTATCTTCTATGCAAGTTATTCAAGTATTCTCTCTCTAAGAATGCACTTGTTTGGCTGAAACTTCTACCACCAGGATCTCTCACTACCTGGGATGATGTCAAGATTGCGTTTTTGACTAATTTTTCTGATGATGCAAAGACCAAATAGCTAAGGGATAAGATTTTGACATTCTCTCAGGGACCTACTGAAGGGTTTAGAATCTCTTGGGACAGATTTAGGGGGTACCAAAAAAACTGTCCACATCATGGTTTCACGGAGATTCAACTGCTGGGATTCTTCTCCAAAGGTATTGATGTGCAGTATCATATAATGTTAGATCAGGCAAGCGAAGGGAACTTTGGGACTAAGACTCCAGAGGAAGCTAAGAGCCTGGTTCAGAACTTTGTGTCTAGCAACAATATTAAGAATATGGATACTCACAGAATGTTATCAGGTGTTACGAATAATGACAGGATCATTGAGGTCGAGGGAAAAACTGATTTTGTACATGAAGTCTCGTTGGTGGAACAGGCTGCAGAAGAGGACGAGAATCAGATAAATAAAATCTGTTTTCAAGGCAATATTCAGAGGATGAAATCTATAATGGAATGAACCATAGAAATTCAGCAGAAGATGAGTGCATACTTAAATCTGAGGTTGGATTCTATCCACAAAGAGCTGAATGGAATATTAGAAGCCGTGAACACCCAAGTCATGATGCTAAACACCCATAATTCTCAGACAGCAGAAGTAGTGAAGAGGATAGAAGCTCTAATTAAAGGGAAAGATGGGGAGAGCAAGAGGCACCATGTTGATGCCATCTTAGGCAATGAATTTGGGGAAGTAATTGAGCATGAGAAGCAGGAAAAATGTGCTTTTCTAGTCGAAAATTCTATGACTTTTGGCAGCTCGCACAAGTTTCGATCGACACCATTAGATGAGCATCGATCGACACCCATAGAAGAGTACATAGGAACGGTGAAAATTCAGAGCCACTCAGACTTTGCCACATGACACCGGCTTCCTTCCAACCCGTATTGTGTTAAAACGGACTCCGTCGATCGACACCAACAGGACAACATCGATCGACCTCAACGGGCGACGACAGCAGACGAGCATCGATCGACACACGCCCATGTCAAGCCATAATGCACACCACTCATCAGAAAGGCCAACAATGACCACCAATCAGCAGGATGTCGATGCACCATAACAAAGGCTATTGATTCCAGATGAAACCTCTTTCGTTGACAGTATTGATCGACGGTATACACCATATATCGATCGACACCATCTGGACGAACATGAATCTGCCATGGACAGGCAGGCAGCGAAAGAAAGAAGTCCAAAGAAAAGAGTGAGATCTAGAGAACCCTATGTTCCCAAACAACTCAGGAGAGAAGCCAACAAGGTTGAACTTGATGGATTTTAAAAGAGAGTGAAGAGGGTCCGTAAGGATATGTCTTTCGAGGATGCATATCACCAGTACAAACTTGGTAATTCTTCAGAGAGAGAGCAAGGAGACAAATAAGGACATTGAGCTGCTATTTAATATGGTCAGCCGTAAACCCAAGAAGAAACTGAAGAAGGAACAAGATCCTGGGAAGTTTTCAACTCCCTGTTGTATACATGACACCAATTTCCCATACGCCCTCTGTGATACTGGATCTGCAGTCAGCATCATGGCCAAGGACACTGCCGAACTGTTAGGATTAAAGGTGGAAGCTTTTCAAGATAGTTTACTTTCGCAGATAACTCCAAGGTAAACTCAGCAGGCATGATCAAGAATGTTAAAGTAGAGAAAGGTGAATGCACTGTTCCTATGGACTTTCATGTTTTGGGAAGCAAATCAGATTGAGAATCTTTTCTTATCTTTGGAAGAGCCTTTATGGCTACAGTAGGGGCTGTTTGTGATCTCAAGAAGAATAAGATGTGGTTTACTAATGTTGATGAAAATGTCTTATACGATCCTGTGGGAAAGACCAAAAGTGCATGGTTTATTGCATGGATAGAGCCGTCTGAAGATCCAGGACATGCATCTGATTCAAACCGCAAAACTACAGAACCAGCATCACCGTCGATCGACACTTGCCTAATAGAGTCGATCGACACTTGCCTAATAGAGTCGATCGACACTCTACAGGTTTTAGAGCAACCTGTGATTGAAAAGCCTAAGTCTGGGGGAGGGGCCATGAAGAAGAAAAAGAAGGTAGATACAGATTTCTTGTCACAAGTTCCTTTGCGATGTTATGAGGGAAGTCTTGAGTATAGGATGTGCTGCAAAGAAAGTATGCAATCGTTTTCCAAGGTCAGGGTGCTATGATCCAGAGCTGAAAGACAAAGGGGAAGCTTCTACAAGAGCTTTTATCAACAACATCAACAAAATGAGGAAGATGGACACTGAGAGCTGTTCTGGAGCAAGTTCTCCTTCTCATCCGGACTGAATCAGAGTTCTAAAAAGTCGAGCGAAAGACTATAACCAAGCGCTGAGTGGAAGGCAACCCACTGTTTAGTAAGTTTTTACTTATACTACTTTTTATTTCGAGTTTTTACTTTGTTTTTGCAGAATTTTTGAGTCCACCATTGATCAACATCATAGAGGCACCATAGGTCGATGTTGGATAGAGACCATCGATCAACCACACATGCCTACCATTGATTGACACCCACTTACAAATAGAGGTATCAAGTTTTCTACTTCAGCTATTTTCTTATGATTTAATTTTTCCTAACCAATCTGGGACGGATTACATTAGGGACAATGTAATTTAAGTCTGGGGAAGGTTCTCTGATGCTATTTTATTTGTTTTGAGTCTTATTTACTATATATATATATATATATATATATAAGTTTTTCAAAAAGTTTTATTGAGTCAAGAAGGGGACTATGATCAAGATTTATTATTGACTAAACACACTTAAGCACCATTCTTAGAAGGTTGTTTGGAGAGATTACTAGAGATACCAAAGTGGATCATCCTGCCACTATATCACATTTGCTTAGAAATTTTGAAGGAACAGAAGCTGATTTCCAACACTAATCCTGACATTATTTGCTTTCTTTGGGATTTGGTATACATTGGATCGGATTCCTTCTGCAAGTCTGGAAGGTAAAAGTCTGTGTGCTTTTGATTCCCCTCTCTCTCCCCTTCAGATTAAAAAAAAGGAGTCGAACAAGATTTGGTGGCTACAACCATTAAAGTTTGATTCATATGATCATAGAAAGAGATAAAGGTCAAAAAGAAGTGAGCATGATCTGGTGGCTACAACCATTAGGGCTTGATTCATGGAAGTCTATCCAAATATCTCAGTCAGTTAAAAAAATAAAATGATACCCTCAAAAGAAGGGATACATTAACTAAGAAGAAATGAGAAGAGAGAGAGGAAAGGGACCAGAGAAGACTACATGTGTACTCAGATACTTGCAGGGGTAAGAGTCCATATATCCTTTGATTGATACTACCAAGTTAAAGCCTATACTTTTATTTTATGCAAAGAAATGAAATCAGTAGAGCGGCGAGGAAGACTAGTATTTGCTAAGTTGTTGGTAGAATGGATTTGGTTGCTATACTAGGATAGGGTATATAAAGTTTCACTGTGATTGACTTGATAGGATGTGGTTGCAACAAAGTAGGGTGATAGTTATACTTAGACATTATGTGAGTCTCCGCTTTTCAAAACCTCTTTCACAGGCTTTGTTTGCTTGAGGACAAGCAAAGGGTTAAGTCTGATATTTACCACTATTGTGCCATGATGTTAGCCATATTTAGAGTCTATTATATGTGTTTGGAGTATGTTTTAAAGTATTTTCAGGTTCACATACGTTCTGGGGAACTTTTGTGATACTGGAGCTTTTAGAGATGCAGAACTGCGCAGATGCATCATATCTTTAGATATGAATGGATACCTTCCAACGGTTCGATTGAGCTGATCGTTTGACAGAAGATAGAGTTTTGGATTAGCTTTCCAATGCCACCGGTTTGAGGTCCATCTGACTGTTATATCTAAAGTTCTTCCCAGTTTATTGAAGAGTGGTCTGTCTGCCTAGCGAGAAGAAGTTGTCGAGGGGATGAATAAGTGTCGATCGATGGCACAGCTTTACCATCGATCGATGGTGATCCCAGAAGACAGAAACAACTTGTTTTATGGCCGATTTAAGCCCAGATGTCATGGCAAGTTACCAGAATACCCATGCACGATTTTAGACCTAACTTATATAGTTTTCTAAGTCATTGTTGACGCTTAAGCTTTATTTTATTTACTATCTTAAGTTTTAGAGAGAATATCAATTCTTATACAAGAGATTGATTGGAAATCTTTTGGTTTCATATTGATTTCTAAATCTATTACTTATTCAGACTATGATTTGTGTTATTGCTTCCATGTTTGAGTAATCATCTTGTTAGGTTTAGGGATTTCATGTTCTTAATGTCAAACTGATATTCATTGGATTACTAGGTTATCTATAGATCTCTAAACCAGGATGGCTTGTAATACTAAGATCTATAGTAGTGGAATAACACGAGAGTGTGACTGATTGCTTGAACCTAGAATCATAGGACAATTGAGAGGCACGAGAGTGCAATTATTAACGAAACCCAAGCCCTGTGTGGATTAGATATCTAGGCCCATACGAGATTTAGTCTAGGATCTAGTTGAACATTATCGATATGTGTGTTAATCCTTGTCAGAGGTAGTATCGATCGATACCCAAGCATTGGTATCGATCGACGCTCAATCCTTGTTTGCATGTGAGAGCTGGAACATAGAACTTAGGCATCTGATTAGTAATTGCATACGAGAGCTGCATTACTTGCTTATTGAATTCGAGTTCTAAAATTAGATCTATAAAACCCTTAACATCCTTGATTTGTGTTTTGAATATATTGATTGATAAATTCCAAGACCTAGATATTTCATCTTATTGTTATCAAACCAATCACCAGCATACTTGTCTACTATTACTTCTTTAATAAACTGTTTCCCTAGTTTCATCTAAACATCAATAGTCTATTTTGTTCCCACACTCCCTGTGGATTCGATCCTTAAGTACTACAATGGAACCTCTTATTTAAGAGAGTAAAAAGTAGCTTAAAGAGTTAATTTGAGAGTGCATAATAAAACCTGCATCACTACGCTTGGACACTAAGCAAACTTTCTTTTATTCATTATTCTATGGTTATGAGAGAAAGGAGGAACTCCTTAAGAGTCTCCCTGGAACTCCTTTGGTTTTATATTATATTTATTCTATTCATCTTTGATTTTTGTGACAAAGATCATGTCTTAGTAGATCTCTTATTAGGTTTAGGGTTTATTAATGTTATTGATGGATTAGCCAAATAATAGCATTGCTAGGGTGATTAATAGATATGTCAATAGAATTGTGTTTATTGCTTGTGTTCTAGAGTAGCTAACTAGAACCCTGATCATAGGATAGTTAGGCACAAAGGAGAGCATGGTCTACTACCAAAATTAATCATGTTGAGCTAGGTTGCTAGAAAAAAACGAGAGTTGATTTAGTTAATTTAGTGAACTTATCGAATTAGGTCATAAAGCTTGACTCAAGAGACCATCGATCGATGCAAGATCATTGCCATCGATGACGGTCATTCCATGTCAAAAAGCGAGAGCTGCGACATCAGACTTAGTCAATAGATTAGATTCTCAGCGAGAGCTGGTCGACTTTTACATTAGATATTGAGTTTTATGATTAATACCCTTAGCTTATATCCTCTATAATCCACTTGCCTGAAACCCTAGATCTAGCTATTTATTATTATTTTTACTTACCAATCAATCAATTATTTTCTATAATTTATTTACTGCTTATTAATCTATTTGCCTAACTTAATTGCGATTGTATTGAATTTATTGTGTACCCACGCTCCCTGTGGATTCGATCCCTAAATACTATAATTTGACCTCTCTTGGCAAGAGTGGTTCATAGGGTTAATTTGATAGAGTTTGCATTGAAATAAATAGAAAGCCTCCTGTCAAATTTGGCGCCGTTGCCGGGGAGCATTGATAGCCATTAGATTTAATTTCTAGGATTTAGTCTAGGTTTGTTGTTACTTTCAAGTTACTGAATTTTTCTTTTCTTGTTTTTCATGTACATGCAAAAGAGTACCAGACGCAATAAAGGACAAAAAATACTATTATCAGACCAAGAGAAGATCAAACGTACGATCCGAAAAGAAAGACGAAAAGCATCAACCGACGGCATCTACTCAGCGTTGACCGACACTACGGATATTATCGACCGACATCAGAACTCGAGCATCGACCGACGTTGCACACACCGCATCGATCGACGAACACATACACCCATCGATCGACGAAAGCAGACGAGCTTAGATGGTTGTGACTATTGTATTGGTTCAGAATGAGAATGGAGACTTGTGTGATCTCAACGGTCACCTGCGTAATGCAGCAGGTCAAAATATAGACGATCAGGGGGCTGTAATCCTTGATACAGAAGCAGACACTGCAGTAGCCGAACCTGAAGCTAATGCCCAAGCTGCTCAGAGAACACTGGCTGACTACAACCGTCCAGACCAGTTCTACGCCAACAGATCCGCCATTCGCCCTCCAGCTTTTCAGAGAAACGGTTTTGAGATCAAGCCCGCTTTCTTCAGAATTGTAGCGTATAAACCTTACCATGGGTTGCGACATGAGCACCCTATGGATCACATGGAGCGAATTGAGGATCTAGTAACTGCTACTAAAGCTAATGGAGTCCCTAAGGACTATCTTTTCCGTAAGATCTTGAAGTACTCGCTTGCTGGAGAAGTTTCATATTGGCTTAACTAGCTACCACCGGGATCTCTGACATCAAGAACGCTTTCTTGCATATATTTTTTGATGACGCGAGAGCAGAAGATCTAAGGAGCAAGATTGCTACTTTTTCACAAGAACCTTCAAAGTCTTTATAAATTCCTGGATCAGATTTAAGTCATACCAGAGAGACTGTCCACATCATGGGCTCAACGAAGTGCAACTTCTTAGCACTTTCTTCAGAGGTAATGGGTTACAATATCAGATGGCTTTGGACATGGCTAGTGAGGGGAATTTCATCACTAGGAGTCCTGAGGAAGCTACGAGATTGATTGAGAATCTGGCATCCAGCAGCAGTACCAAGTTCACATATTTTGAGAGAAGGAAATCAGCCCCAGCCGCGAGCAAGGAGCAGAGTGAAGAAGTCAAGGCAAAACTGGATAGCGTTCAGAAATTTCTCAAGAAGCAGGTTACTTTTGCAGAAGTAGAAGCAATAGAGTCTGGAGATGATGAGATTGAAGAAGAGGATGTGAACTACATTGATGGGAATGGTTTCTAGAGACAAGGGAATCTAGATTTCAATAGCAACTCCTATGGGACTGGTCAAAGGAATAACTTTAATCAGAGTTCACAGAGAAGGCCTTTCAATAAAAACACGACTTATGGATCTTCCTACTACCAAAATCCTCCTCCATAAGCTCAGGAAAGCAAGATTGAAGCAATGGTTGATAGAGTTTTAGAGGGACAGCAAAAGATGACTATGGATTTCAATGGAAAGATAGATGGTTTGTACTTCAACCTCAATACCAAGTTCAAAAACCTCAACACCCATGTGAAGAAATTGGAGAATCACGATTATTTTCTATAATTTATTATTATTGTTACTTACCAATCAATCAATTATTTTCTATAATTTATTTACTACTTATTAATATATTTGCCTAACTTAATTGCGATTGTATTGAATTTATTGTGTACCCACGCTCCCTGTGGATTCGATCCCTAAATACTATAATTTGACCTCTCTTGGCAAGAGTGGTTCATAGGGTTAATTTGATAGAGTTTGCATTGAAATAAATAGAAACCCTCCTGTCAAATTTGGCGCCGTTGCCGGGGAGCATTGATAGCCATTAGATTTAATTTCTAGGATTTAGTCTAGGTTTGTTGTTACTTTCAAGTTACTGAATTTTTCTTTTCTTGTTTTTCATATACATGCAAAAGAGTACCACACGCAATAAAGGACAAAAAATACTATTATCAGACCAAGAGAAGATCAAACGTACGATCCGAAAAGAAAGACGAAAAGCATCAACCGACGGCATCTACTCAACGTTGACCGACACTACGGATATTATCGACCGACATCAGAACTCGAGCATCGACCGAAGTTGCACACACCGCATCGATCGACGAACACATACACCCATCGATCGACGAAAGCAGACGAGCTTAGATGGTTGTGACTATTGTATTGGTTCAGAATGAGAATGGAGACTTGTGTGATCTCAACGGTCACCTGCGTAATGCAGCAGGTCAAAATATAGACGATCAGGGGGCTGTAATCCTTGATACAGAAGCAGACACTGCAGTAGCCGAACCTGAAGCTGATGCCCAAGCTGCTCAGAGAACACTGGCTGACTACAACCGTCCAGACCAGTTCTACGCCAACAGATCCGCCATTCGCCCTCCAGCTTTTTAGAGAAACGGTTTTGAGATCAAGCCCGCTTTCTTCGGACTTGTAGCGTAGAAACCTTACCATGGGTTGCGACATGAGCACCCTATGGATCACATGGAGCGAATTGAGGATCTAGTAACTGCTACTAAAGCTAATGGAGTCCCTAAGGACTATCTTTTCCGTAAGATCTTGAAGTACTCGCTTGCTGGAGAAGTTTCATATTGGCTTAACTAGCTACCACCGGGATCTCTGACATCAAGAACGCTTTCTTGCATATATTTTTTGATGACGCGAGAGCAGAAGATCTAAGGAGCAAGATTGCTACTTTTTCACAAGAACCTTAAAAGTCTTTATAAATTCCTGGATCAGATTTAAGTCATACCAGAGAGACTGTCCACATCATGGGCTCAACGAAGTGCAACTTCTTAGCACTTTCTTCAGAGGTATTGGGTTACAATATCAGATGGCTTGGGACATGGCTAGTGAGGGGAATTTCATCACTAGGAGTCCTGAGGAAGCTACGAGATTGATTGAGAATCTGGCATCCAGCAGCAGTACCAAGTTCACATATTTTGAGAGAAGGAAATCAGCCCCAGCCGCGAGCAAGGAGCAGAGTGAAGAAGTCAAGGCAAAACTGGATAGCGTTCAGAAATTTCTCAAGAAGCAGGTTACTTTTGCAGAAGTAGAAGCAATAGAGTCTGGAGATGATGAGATTGAAGAAGAGGATGTGAACTACATTGATGGGAATGGTTTATAGAGACAAGGGAATCCAGATTTCAATAGGAACTCCTATGGGACTGGTCAAAGGAATAACTTTAATCAGAGTTCACAGAGAAGGCCTTTCAATAAAAACACGACTTATGGATCTTCCTACTACCAAAATCCTCCTCCATAAGCTCAGGAAAGCAAGATTGAAGCAATGGTTGATAGAGTTTTAGAGGGACAGCAGAAGATGACTATGGATTTCAATGGAAAGATAGATGGTTTGTACTTCAACCTCAATACCAAGTTCAAAAACCTCAACACCCATGTGAAGAAATTGGAGAATCACGATTATTTTCTATAATTTATTATTATTGTTACTTACCAATCAATCAATTATTTTCTATAATTTATTTACTGCTTATTAATCTATTTGCCTAACTTAATTGCGATTGTATTGAATTTATTGTGTACCCACGCTCCCTGTGGATTCGATCCCTAAATACTATAATTTGACCTCTCTTGGCAAGAGTGGTTCATAGGGTTAATTTGATAGAGTTTGCATTGAAATAAATAGAAAGCCTCCTGTCAAATTTGGCGCCGTTGCCGGGGAGCATTGATAGCCATTAGATTTAATTTCTAGGATTTAGTCTAGGTTTGTTGTTACTTTCAAGTTACTGAATTTTTCTTTTCTTGTTTTTCATATACATGCAAAAGAGTACCAGACGCAATAAAGGACAAAAAATACTATTATCAGACCAAGAGAAGATCAAACGTACGATCCGAAAAGAAAGACGAAAAGCATCAACCAACGGCATCTACTCAGCGTCGACCGACACTACGGATATTATCGACCGACATCAGAACTCGAGCATCGACCGACGTTGCACACACCGCATCGATCGACGAACACATACACCCATCGATCGACGAAAGCAGACGAGCTTAGATGGTTGTGACTATTGTATTGGTTCAGAATGAGAATGGAGACTTGTGTGATCTCAACGGTCACCTGCGTAATGCAGCAGGTCAAAATATAGACGATCAGGGGGCTGTAATCCTTGATACAGAAGCAGACACTGCAGTAGCCGAACCTGAAGCTAATGCCCAAGCTGCTCAGAGAACACTGGCTGACTACAACCGTCCAGACCAGTTCTACGCCAACAGATCCGCCATTCGCCCTCCAGCTTTTCAGAGAAACGGTTTTGAGATCAAGCCCGCTTTCTTCGGACTTGTAGCGTAGAAACCTTACCATGGGTTGCGACATGAGCACCCTATGGATCACATGGAGCGAATTGAAGATCTAGTAACTGCTACTAAAGCTAATGGAGTCCCTAAGGACTATCTTTTCCGAAAGATCTTGAAGTACTCGCTTGCTGGAGAAGTTTCATATTCGCTTAAGTAGCGACCACCGGGATCTCTGACATCAAGAACGCTTTCTTGCATATATTTTTTGATGACGCGAGAGCAGAAGATCTAAGGAGCAAGATTGCTACTTTTTCACAAGAACCTTAAAAGTCTTTATAAATTCCTGGATCAGATTTAAGTCATACCAGAGAGACTGTCCACATCATGGGCTCAACGAAGTGCAACTTCTTAGCACTTTCTTCAGAGGTAATGGGTTACAATATCAGATGGCTTTGGACATGGCTAGTGAGGGGAATTTCATCACTAGGAGTCCTGAGGAAGCTACGAGATTGATTGAGAATCTGGCATCCAGCAGCAGTACCAAGTTCACATATTTTGAGAGAAGGAAATCAGCCCCAGCCGCGAGCAAGGAGCAGAGTGAAGAAGTCAAGGCAAAACTGGATAGCGTTCAGAAATTTCTCAAGAAGCAGGTTACTTTTGCAGAAGTAGAAGCAATAGAGTCTGGAGATGATGAGATTGAAGAAGAGGATGTGAACTACATTGATGGGAATGGTTTATAGAGACAAGGGAATCCAGATTTCAATAGGAACTCCTATGGGACTGGTCAAAGGAATAACTTTAATCAGAGTTCACAGAGAAGGCCTTTCAATAAAAACACGACTTATGGATCTTCCTACTACCAAAATCCTCCTCCATAAGCTCAGGAAAGCAAGATTGAAGCAATGGTTGATAGAGTTTTAGAGGGACAGCAAAAGATGACTATGGATTTCAATGGAAAGATAGATGGTTTGTACTTCAACCTCAATACCAAGTTCAAAAACCTCAACACCCATGTGAAGAAATTGGAGAATCACGATTATTTTCTATAATTTATTATTATTGTTACTTACCAATCAATCAAAAATTTTCTATAATTTATTTACTGCTTATTAATCTATTTGCCCAACTTAATTGCGATTGTATTGAATTTATTGTGTACCCACGCTCCCTGTGGATTCGATCCCTAAATACTATAATTTGACCTCTCTTGGCAAGAGTGGTTCATAGGGTTAATTTGATAGAGTTTGCATTGAAATAAATAGAAAGCCTCCTGTCAAATTTGGCGCCGTTGCCGGGGAGCATTGATAGCCATTAGATTTAATTTCTAGGATTTAGTCTAGGTTTGTTGTTACTTTCAAGTTACTGAATTTTTCTTTTCTTGTTTTTCATATACATGCAAAAGAGTACCAGACGCAATAAAGGACAAAAAATACTATTATCAGACCAAGAGAAGATCAAACGTACGATCCGAAAAGAAAGACGAAAAGCATCAACCGACGGCATCTACTCAGCGTCGACCGACACTACGGATATTATCGACCGACATCAGAACTCGAGCATCGACCGAAGTTGCACACACCGCATCGATCGACGAACACATACACCCATCGATCGACGAAAGCAGACGAGCTTAGATGGTTGTGACTATTGTATTGGTTCAGAATGAGAATGGAGACTTGTGTGATCTCAACGGTCACCTGCGTAATGCAGCAGGTCAAAATATAGACGATCAGGGGGCTGTAATCCTTGATACAGAAGCAGACACTGCAGTAGCCGAACCTGAAGCTAATGCCCAAGCTGCTCAGAGAACACTGGCTGACTACAACCGTCCAGACCAGTTCTACGCCAACAGATCCGCCATTCGCCCTCCAGCTTTTCAGAGAAACGGTTTTGAGATCAAGCCCGCTTTCTTCGGACTTGTAGCGTAGAAACCTTACCATGGGTTGCGACATGAGCACCCTATGGATCACATGGAGCGAATTGAGGATCTAGTAACTGCTACTAAAGCTAATGGAGTCCCTAAGGACTATCTTTTCCGTAAGATCTTGAAGTACTCGCTTGCTGGAGAAGTTTCATATTGGCTTAAGTAGCGACCACCGGGATCTCTGACATCAAGAACGCTTTCTTGCATATATTTTTTGATGACGCGAGAGCAGAAGATCTAAGGAGCAAGATTGCTACTTTTTCACAAGAACCTTCAAAGTCTTTATAAATTCCTGGATCAGATTTAAGTCATACCAGAGAGATTGTCCACATCATGGGCTCAACGAAGTGCAACTTCTTAGCACTTTCTTCAGAGGTATTGGGTTACAATATCAGATGTCTTTGGACATGGCTAGTGAGGGGAATTTCATCACTAGGAGTCCTGAGGAAGCTACGAGATTGATTGAGAATCTGGCATCCAGCAGCAGTACCAAGTTCACATATTTTGAGAGAAGGAAATCAGCCCCAGCCGCGAGCAAGGAGCAGAGTGAAGAAGTCAAGGCAAAACTGGATAGCGTTCAGAAATTTCTCAAGAAGCAGGTTACTTTTGCAGAAGTAGAAGCAATAGAGTCTGGAGATGATGAGATTGAAGAAGAGGATGTGAACTACATTGATGGGAATGGTTTATAGAGACAAGGGAATCCAGATTTCAATAGGAACTCCTATGGGACTGGTCAAAGGAATAACTTTAATCAGAGTTCACAGAGAAGGCCTTTCAATAAAAACACGACTTATGGATCTTCCTACTACCAAAATCCTCCTCCATAAGCTCAGGAAAGCAAGATTGAAGCAATGGTTGATAGAGTTTTAGAGGACAGCAGAAGATGACTATTGATTCCGATGGAAAGATAGATGGTTTGTACTTCAACCTCAATACCAAGTTCAAAAACCTCAACACCCATGTGAAGAAATTGGAAAATCGACTGATGCAAACAAGTGAAACCATTAGGAGGAATGGGAGCCTGATCAAGGAGAAAATAGAGGCTGGAAAAAAGCACCACGTCAATGCATTAATTGATGATGATTTCTGGCAGGAAGTTAAGAGAGAGAAGCACCAAGAAGAAAATTTCGTATGGAAAATTCCATGTCACTCGACACTTCTCTTCCACATCGGTCGACACCAAGCAGTGAGCATCGATCGATGGTGAGTCCTGAAGTATTAGTGGCTTCGTGTGAATCGACTAATGTCGATCGACACAGAACTCAGAACATCGATCGACAGGGAGCTAGAAGTATCGATCGACAGTGCAACCTTAAGCATCGATCGACAAAGGAGAAACCCAGTTCGACGGCTGAACCTCAATGCAAGTCTGATTGTGTGCACAACTATAACAATTTCAGAATAGAATATAGACACGTCTGAAGCTATGGATCTTGATAGAAAAGATGAGGGACACTCCAAGAGGAAGCAAAAGATTCCCAAACATTAACGCAAAAAAGCCAATGAAAAAGAGATGGATAGATTTGCCAAAAGAGTTTTCAAAATTCCTTTAGATACATCTTTTGATGAATCTTATTATACTCACAAATTATGGATGCTTTTAGGGAAACAAGGGAGACAGATGATGATATAGAGATAATGTTCAATCATCTCAGAGAGAAGTTGAAGCAGAGGACTTATGTGAGGAAGAAAAGTGATCCTGGAAAGTTTGTGGTTACATGCTTCATCAAGGGAAACAAATATCCCAATAACGTTTGTGATACTGGATCACCAGTGAGCATTATGCCAAGGACTATGGCAGAGGATCTGAACCTGAAAGTGGAACCATCCAGTGATTCTTTCACATTTGTAGACTACTCAAGAGTGAACTCATGAGGGATGGTAAAAGATGTTCCAGTGCAAATTAACGACACCCTAGTCCCAGTAGACTTCCATGTGATGGACATTAGGATAGATTGGAACTCTTCACTACTACTTGGGAGAGCATTCATGGCCATTGTGGGAGCTATCTGTGATATGAAGTTAAAAAAATTGTATCTATCTCTAATCAATCAAAATATTTTTATGAACCTGTCAAGAATAAGAACAAAGCTGCTGTGATAGAAGTATGTGATGATGCGGATCTTGTGGCCACATTTTTCTGCGATTATGAGTTTCATGAGGAATCGAAAGATGGGGCATCGATCGACGAGCAATTTATCGACACACATGCTTCATTATCTATCGACACCCACCATTCAGAACCGATCAACACTTTCCATACAGATCTCGACTACAACCCAACCAACCTCGAATACGATGAAGAATACATAGAAGACGAAATAATTGAATACCGAGGAATTGCTGTGGAAGAGACTAGTGTTTTTTATGTTTCCCATCAACTCGGGAAATCGACGTCGATCGATGGTAGCCAATCACCATCGATCGATACTGGTTGTAACTAGATTTTGCAGCAGAACACGAAAGGGAGTATGGTTATCTACAACCAGATGAGTTCGGTATCATGAGAGATCCAGAAGGTCACGCAATAGCTATGGATGGAAGAATTCTGCATGTCAAAAGAGAATATGTGTCGGATATACTTGCGAAGGCTAATGGAGCTGGAAATATTTTTGGCCAACAGTCTGATTATCGAGCATCGATCGACGGTCACCATACACCATCGATCGACACCCATCAGGCATACCACGGATACGGTGAAGCTAACGATGAATACGATGCAGATTACAGAGAGGAAGAGCTGATTGACTATAACCGAGTGCTGAGTGGGAGGCAACCCACTGTTTAGTAAGTTTTTATTTAGTTCTTACTTATACTACTAATTATTTTGAGTTTTACTTCGCTTTTACAGACTGCTTAAATCACCATCGATCGACACCATAGAGGCACCATCGGTCGATAATGGATCGCAACCATCGGTAGATAATGGATCGCGACCATCGATCGACCACACCTGCCTACCATCGATTGACGCTCTCTTACAGATAGAGGTATCGAGTTTTCTACCTAAGTTATTTACTTATGATTTGATTTTTCCTAACCAATCTACGGCGGATTACACTGGGGAAAGTGTAATTTAAGTCTGGCGGAGGTTCGCTAACGCTATTTGATTTGTTTTGAGTCTTATTTACTATATATATATATATATATATAAGTTTTTCAAAGAGTTTTATTGACTCAAGAAGGGGACTATGATCAAAGATTTATTGACTAACCACACTTTAGCACCAATCTTAGAAGGTTGCTTACAGAGATTACTAGAGATACCAAAGTGGATCATCATGCCGCTGGATCACACTTGTTTAGAAAGTTTGAAGGAACCGAAGCTGATTTCCAATACTAACCCTGACATTATTTGCTTGCTTTGGGGTTTGCTATACACTGGATCGGAATCCTTATGCAAGTTTGGAAGGTAAAAGTTTGTGTGCTTATGATTCACCTCTCTCTCCCCTTCGGATTAAAGGAGTCGAACAAGATTTGATGGCTACAACCATTAAAAACTTGATTCATATGATTATAGAAAGAGATAAAGGTAAAAAAGAAGTGAAAATGATCCGGTGGCAAAAACTATTAGGGTTTGATTCATGGAAACCTGTCCAAATATCTCAGTCAATTAAAAAAATAAAATGAAACCCTCAAAATAAGGGAGACATTGACTGAGAAGAAGTGAGAAGAGAGAGAGAGAGAGAGAGAGGGGAAAGAAATCAGAGAAGACTACCTATGTGCTCAGATAGTTGCAGGGGTAAGAGTGCATATATATTTTGATCGATACTCCCAAGGTAAAGCCTGCACTTTTATTTTATGCAAAGAAATGAAATCAGTAGAGGGGTGAGTCAGACTAGTATTCGCTAAGTTGTTGGTAGAATGGATTTGGTTGCTATACTAGGATAGGGTATATAAAGTTTATATGTGGTTGACTTGATAGGATGTGGTTGCAACAAAGTAGGGTGACATTTATATTTATACATTATGTGAGTCTTCGCTTTTCAAAACCTCTTTCACAGTCTTGTTTGCTCGAGGACAAGCAAATGGTTAAGTTTGGGGGAGTTGATATAACCTATTTATCACCAGTTTTAGGCCATGCTATAGGCTCTCTTTAAGGTCTATCACACTACAAGAAAACTAAGGTTTTACTAGGAAAATTTACTAGGAAAATAGTTCCTCGTAAAATTACTACGAGTTTACTTCGATTTTACGAGGAAACCTGTTTTCCTCGTAAAGTGCTCGTAACCTTACGAGAAAAAGGTTTCCTCGTAAATTCGAAGTAACCTTACGTGGCAATTACGAGGAAAATGTCATTTTCCTCGTAAACTCATAGTAACTTCTCTCCTCGTAAAGTCCTAGTAATAGTTTACTACGAAATTAGGAGGAACGGTTTTGTTACTACGAAATTAAGAGGAAATGGATAGAAAATATCGAATTTAAATCAAAAACATGTTTTGTACTTACTTTTCCTAGCAATTTCCTAGTAAATTCTCAGATTCAAAAATTCCTATAAATACCACCATATGTGATTCATTTGAAACACACCAAAAAAAAATCAGCTATAAGCTTAATCAAACACAAAAAAAAATGTCCGGTCCGAGAAATATTTTCGAGTTGCGGAAGTGGATGTATTCACACAGAGATAATAACGGGAGGGTGACGAAAGAATTTCTCGAAGGGTTGGAAACGTTTATGCATCAAGATCTCTTGACGTTTTTCTACAACCACTGATAAAAGAGTTGAAAGATTTGTGGTCAACAGGGGTGAGGACATATGATTGTTCAACGAAAACAAACTTTACGATGCGAGCGATGCTTTTGTGGACCATAAGTGACTTTCCTGCATATGGTATGTTGTCTGGGTGGACTACACATGGGAGATTAGCTTGTCCATATTGTAATGGAATGACAGATGCATTTCAGTTGAAACATGGTAGGAAGACTAGTTGGTTTGATTGTCACCGTCGATTTCTTCCGGTTCACCACCCATACCGAAGAAACAAGAAATTGTTCAGGCACAAAAGGGTTGTCAGGGACACTCCTCCTCCATATTTAACTGGAGAACAAATCGAAGCGCAAATCGATTACTACGGTGCTCTAGAAACAGCTCCTCGTGGTGGGAATTGGCATGTTCCTAGTAATATGCATGATTATTATGGTGTTCAGCACAATTGGCACAAAAAGAGTATATTTTGGGAATTGCCATATTGAAAAGATCTTCTTTTGCGCCACAACCTCGATGTGATGCATATAGAGAAGGACTTTTTTGAGAACATCATGAACACTATATTGAATGTCCCAGGGAAGACGAAAGACAACGTAAAATCAAGGTTGGACTTACCCGATATCTGCTCAAGGAGTGAGCTACATATAAAAAGCAATGGGCAAGTTCCAGTTCCAATTTTCAGACTGTCATCAGAAAAAAAGTCTTCGTTGTTCAACTGGGTGGCTTCAGAAGTGAAGTTCCCTGATGGTTATGTTTCAAATCTCTCAAGATGTGTTGAGAAAGGGCAAAAGTTCTCCGGGATGAAGAGCCATGATTGTCATGTCTTTATGCAGCGACTACTTCCCTTTGCGTTTGCGGAGCTACTACCAGCAAAAGTACATGAAGCACTTTCAGGTAATTAATTAATATAATACGATGACATGATTAATTTATTTATATATATATATATATATATATATATATATATATATATATATACTAATATGGATAATTTTTGTTTTCGTATATATATAAGGAATTGGAGCATTTTTTAGGGATCTGAGCACCCGCACTCTTAAAGTGGAAGTTGTCCAACAACTTCATGAAAACATCCCCGTCTTAATCTGCAACTTGGAGAAAATATTCCCGCCAACTTTTTTCGACGTCATGGAACACCTAGTTGTCCACCTCCCGTATGAGGCATTACTTCGTGGACCCGTGCATTATGGATGGATGTATCAGTATGAAAGGGCCATGAAAACTTTGAAAGGAAAAGCCAAAATCCTAGCAAGAGTTGAAGGTTCTATTGTGGCGGGAAGTTTGACGGAAGAAACATCACATTTCACTTCGTACTACTTTGCACCGAAAGTACGTACAAGGAAACGAGCTCCAAGAAGATATGATGATGGTGGTGTCGTGCCGACATATATGGAAGACGATGTTCCAGACATCTTTTGTCAAATTGGGCGATTGAGTGGGAAATTGAAAGAGGTTTGGTGGTCGAGTGATGAAGACGTCCATAGTGCACACCTTTATATTCTTCTTAATTGCGAGCATCCATTGATTGCTTATTTTGAAAGGTAAATATATAAACATACACACTTATATATATATATATTTTCAATATTAAATATAATACATAACATATATGATTTTACAGTCAATTTGAGACTCAAGTCGAGGAAGCAATACCTGGTATATCGACAACTGAGTTAGACAAAAGGAAAGATCAACACTTTATCAAGTGGTTGAGGAAACAGGTATTTATTTATTACTTAAATTGTATGCATACATTAGCAAAGTAAGTTTAATGTCTATTTATTTAACTTTTTTGTTGCAGGTTGATTATGACGATCCTGAGTATCCCGCATGGTTTCGCGAATTACTTCAAGGTCTAGTTGCAAAGGTCACTACATCGTCGATGTATTTCACCCGAGGCTATACTTTTCATACCTATGACTATGGTAGACACCGGGCGACAAGTAATTATGGAATATGTGTGAAAGGCGAAACAGATTTCTATGGGATCTTGCAAGAGATTTATGAAGTTCAATTCCCGGGTATGGGTTTGAAATGCGTTATCTTCAAGTGTGAGTGGTACAACCCCGTCGTAAACAGAGGTGTTCGGATTAACAAGAACGGTATAGTTGAAGTCAACAGTGGACGAAGGTACACCAAATTCTTTTTTTTTTAATATCCAGGTTTTCAGTACTAATTAAATTTTACATAATGATCTTTATTTTCATAGGTACAACAAGTTCGAGCCTTTCATATTAGCTTCCCAAGCAGATCAAGTTTGCTTCATTCCATACCCTCGGATTACTACCTCGGGAATAAACTGGTTAGCTGTTATCAAAGTTACACCTCGAGGACGAATAATCGCTGGAGATGAACCACCATTACAAGAAGAAAACACCAATGAGATCGAGGTAGCTGAAGCAGAAATTGATGAGTTCTTACTCATTGATCCGCATAATCGTGAATACGAAGATGTTCCTGATCACTCAACGAACGAAGGTGTAGACGACGAGTTTTTAGAAAATGATGATGTTTCAACAGATGATGACAATGTATCCGAATGAATTATGTATGTTTATAAGTTTGTTTAATCACAAAAATGAATTTGGATTATATATGTTTTAAGTTTGTTTAATCACAAAAATGAATTTGCATTTGGGGTTTGGGGTTTATGTGTAGAAGAGGTTAGGAGTTTGGTGGTAGAAGAGGTTATAAGTTAAGGAAGTTGTGGTTTGGGGTTTGGGGTTTCGAGTTTAGGGATTTATAAACCCTTTCCTCGTAAAACCCTAGTAATAGAAAACACGGGCATAGCTGTTTCCTCGTAAGGTCCTAGTAAGGTTTACTAGGGCTTTACGAGGAAACAGACGCGGGCATAGCTACTTCCTCGTAAGTTATTTTCCTTGTAAAGGCCTAGTAACAACCTTACGAGGACCTTACGAGGAAATAGAAACACGGGCATATCTATTTCCTCGTAAGGTCCTAGTAACATTACTAGGGCTTTATGAGGAAACCAAATTCCTTATATATACTCGAGCAATCCAGTTTCTCATTTGCTAGTAACCTTCTCTCTAAATCCTCTAAAGGTACTCTCTAATTCGTAGTTAGGTGATTAGATTAGGGAATTTAGATTAGGTGGTTAGTTTAGGGAATTTAGATTAGGTGGTTAGTTTAGGGAATTTAGATTATGTTGGTTTACTTTTATTTAGTGTTTTTTTAAATTATACGGGGAATTAATGTTTCGATTTTTTTTTTAAATATAGATGCCTAGACAGAGCAAGCTTGCTAAGGCTGCCGGTAGGAGGACGTCGTCTCTCGAGGGGAGTCACTACGGAGACATGTTTGGGTGTCAGGATGCTCCGGGTTCATCTTCGTCAGCTCCCGGTTCATCTTCGATTCCCGAGACTCAGGGAGCTTCTACGGCGTCCCGGGAACCACATCCTCCTCCTCCTCCTCCTCCACCGGTCGGGGTTCATCCCGATTTGGATGTGCCACCGAACGCACCCTTTGCGGTGTACACGGTGGAGGATATTTTGGCCCTTCCAGGCAGAGAAGGGCTCGCAGAGTTAGATCCTATCCGACGGGACGGCCGAAACGTATTATGGTATGTTTTAATTTTTAAAAATTTTTTTTTTAATTTATTTCTTAATTAACAAAATATTTAGAAATTAATCTAATTAATGATTTATTTTGTGTCTTTCTAGGTTTGGTGTTGACAATTGTGTCGGATCTAGCGTCTCGGACTGTATGGTTACGAGGCCGGGAAACCCGATTGCCTCACCACCACGGTGTGGGATGGCCTCATCAGCTATTGGGAGTTGCCGGACTCGGTCAGAACCTCCAACACAAACTCCGGGAACCGCATGACCAAAGACAAGCATGGCAACACGAAGGTGCTTCACACCACGGGTCGAAAACCTCACGCGGGAATTCGTCTAGACATGGTAAGATGATTTTTAATAACTATTTAATTTTTATTTTATTTGAATATTCCAAATTAATATTTAATTTTATAAATTAATTTTAGGCTAAGGAGACAGGAGTTCTTCCATCTCTGAAAGACCTTTACGAGAGGAACCACCGGAACAAGGCTGGACAGTTTGTAGATCCTGCTTCCGAGCGGATCTACAACGAGGTTGTTGCCCGAGTTGACGAACGGCAGACCCAGTTGACTCAGCAGACTGGGACTCCAGTCATATTATCCACTGTTGAAGTGGATAAGATTTACGAGGAGGTAAATAATTTGGTTTTACTATTAATTTTAAATATTTTTTAAAATTTTTTCTTAATGTTATTAATATTTTTATTTACAGGTCGCCCCTAGGAAAAAGGGGCGTATCATCGGGATTGGCTTGGTTAACGATGTCCCTGCAGCGACATCGTCTTATCAGCAGGAGCAGCACGATGTCAATGCTCAGCTACGCTCGGAGTTGTCTTCGCTCACCGAGCATGTCACTTCTCTCACCGATGTCCTCGAGATTATGGCGGTTGGAAACCCGCATTTGGAGGAGATGTTGCGTCAGAGACGGGAACGCAGAGGGATTCCAACCCAACAGCATCCACCATCACAGTCACAGCCGGCCACCAACTATGGAGAGGATTTCCCGAGCCAGGACGACTTCGTTCAACAATTTCACGACCACCATCCCTAGTTTTTTTTTTATTTTTAATTGTATATTATGGATTTTAAAAATTTTTGTATATTATTTAGTTATTTATAAAATATTTTGTTTTTTAGTTTTTATTTATAATTTGATTTTTTTTAATTTTTAAAAAATAAAATAATTATATTTATAATTAATTTTTTTAATAGGGAAAAAAACATTTCAAAGCAAAATCCTCGTAAGGATTCCAAGTAAAATCCACGTAACAGATTCTAGTAAGTTCCTCGTAAGTATTTACTACGATCTGACGAGGAAAATATTACTACGATGTTACGAGGAAACGCTACGAGGGGCTTACGAGGAAACCTTACCCACGCCTTTACGAGGAAATGTTTCCTCGTAAGTTTTTTACGACCTTACGAGGAAAAAGGCTTTACGATGAACGTGTTTCGAGGAAACGTGTTTCCTCGTAATTTCCTGGTAAATGGCCATTTACTAGGAAATTACGAGGAATACACGTCCTAGTAAGGGGCGAGTTTTCTTGTAGTGTTATGTGTCTAGGCTATGTTTTAAGGTATTTACATGTCAAGGTACGTTTTGGAGGTATATAAAGATATTTGGAGCTTTTGGAACATTTAGAAGAGAAGAATCCGTAGCTGATCATTGAGAGAGTCGAAGTACAAGATAATCATCAATCAATGACACTATCTTGGCTTCGACCGATGGTACAAGACCAAGATCGATCGATGTTTCACACTTGCCGTCGATCGATGACTAATTCGCAGATAGCCAATCTCAAGCCCAAGTTAGAGACAAATGACGAAGATAACCTAGACGAGTTTTGACCTAGATTTTAGGGTTCTATATTTATACTTCATGTATCACACACAGTGTGTGTGTGGTGAAAAGGATGTTCTATCGTTTTTAGTATTCAATTATGGTTTTAGAGTTTTTAGGAGAGAAGATTCTAAACTCTTTAGGGAGACTTGTATTGGAATCCTATTATTTTATCTATGCATTATATTCAGACTATTGTTCTTACGTTAATTATGTCTGAGTAGTCATCAACTAGATTTAGGGTTCAACGATGGCAATCATGAATTAGCCTAAAAGTAGGATTGCTAGGTTGAGATAATATCCATAAATTGAGTTGTGCTTAATACTTGCACTCTAGAGTTGCTAACTAGGATCTCAAAAGTAGGACATGGACGACTACAAGAGTAGGTTCTGTGCTAGAATAGACTCTATTGAATTAGGTAGTTAAGCGCATGCGAGAGCTGGTCTAATTAGCTTGGTGAACTTATCAAATCTCGTTCACACTTCCTTCTTAAATTTACCATCGTTCGACATTAGGCCTTAGCTGTCGATCAATGGTCTTTCCTTTTGCTCGCATACGAGAGTTGGAGTTAAAAGGGTCAGAATAGTTAATATTTGAGTTCTGGAATATTTATATTTTTGTGCTTCTTATTCCCTATAGTCCATTAAGCTTGAAACCCTAGATCTAGCATATTAACATTTGCATCTAGTTAGTTTAGTAGCATATTTCCATATTTACATTATTAGCATATTTCTATATTGCATCTATACCTTCTTGACATGGGTGTGTTTATTGTTCTAGCAGGGTATAAATATCCTAAACAATTAACTATCAATTTAACCCTTAATCCTAACACAAAAAACAATACTCTTGCCAAGAGAGATCAGGTGTAGTACTTAGGGATCGAATCCAAAGAGAAAAATGGCACACAAAAGATTTTTATTTCAAATGATTAAGCTAGGTGATTATATATATTGGTAACAAGTAATCAGTCTAAAAAAATATTCCTTATTGGAAGGTACATATGCAATATGAAAATATGCTAATAATGTAATTATGGAATTATGCTAGTAATGTAAATATGGAAATATACTACTAAACTAACTAGATGCAAATGTAAATATGCTAGATCTAGGGCTTCAAGCTCAATGAATTATAGGGAATGAGAAGCATGGATATGTAAATATTCTAGAACTCAAATATTAACTATTCTGATCCTTTTAACTCCAACTCTCGTATGCGAGCAAAAGGAAACACCATCGATCGACGGCTAAGGCCTTGTGTCGATCGACGTGAAATCAGAAAAAAATGTGAACGAGATTTGATATGTTCACCAAGCTACTTTAGACCAGCTCTCGCATCCTCCTAACAACCTAGTTCAATGGAGTCTATTCTGGCGCAGAACCTACTCTCGTAATCGTCCATGTCCTACTTTCGAGATCCTAGTTTGCTACTCTAGAATGCAAGCATTAAGCACAACTCAATTGATGGATATTAACTTAACCTAGCAATCCTAATTTTGGGCTAATCCATGATTGCTATCATTCAACCCTAAATCTAGTTGATAACTACTCACACATAATTAAAATAAGAATAATAATCTGATTATAATGCATAGATAAAATATTTGGGTTCTAATAAAAATCTCCCTAAGGGGTTATGAATCTTCTCCCCTAATAGAATACTAAAAACTCTAGAACGTCACACCGTACGCTGCTCTCTGTTACTGGTATAAATATACAACCCTAAAATCTAGGTCAAAACTTGTCCAGGGGTAATCTTGTAATCTTGTGTCTTGTCTCTAACTTGGACTTGAAATCAGCTGTCTGCGAATTGGTCATCGATCGATGGCAAGTGTTCAGCATCGATCGATCTTGGTCATGTAACATCGTTCGACGTCAAGATAGTGTCGTCGATCGACGACAGTCTTGTATTTCGACTCTTTCAATGATCAGCTTCGAATTATTCTCCTCTAAATTCTCCAAAAGCTCCAAGTATCTCCATACATCTCCAAAACGTACCTCGACCTGTAAAGACCTTAAAACATAGCCTAGACACAAATAATAGACCGTTAATAGAGCCTATAACATGGCCTAAAACTGGTAATAAATAGGCTATATAAACTCTCCTAGACTTAACCTTTTGCTTGTCCTCAAGCAAACAAACCTGCAAAACAAGTTTTGAAAAGCAAAGACTCACAAAATATCTAAGTATAATTGTCACCATACTTTATTGCAGCCATATCCTATCAAGTCAATCACAAAGAAATTTTATATACCTTATCTTAGTATAGCAACCAAATCCATTCTTCAAAAACTTAGCGAATACTAGTCTGACTCGCCCCTCTACTGATTTCATTTCTTTGCATAAAATAAAAGTGCAGGCTTTACCTTGAGACTATCGATCAAAGGATATATGGACCCTTACCTCCGCAAGCATCTGAACACACATTTAGTATTCTCTAATTCCTTTCCTCTCTCTCTTCTCAGTTCTTCTCAGTCAATGCCTCCCTTCTTTTGAGGGTATCATTTTTTTTTAATTGACTAAGATATATGTATAGACTTCCATGAATCAAGCCCTAATGATTTTTTTCACCAGATCCTTTTCACTTATTTTTGACCTGTGTCTCTTTCTAGGATCATATGAATCAAGCTTTAATGGTTGTAGCACCAAATCCTGTTGGACTCCTTTTTTAATCTGAAGGGGAGGGAGAGGGGAATCAGAAGAACACCGAATTTTACCTTCTAGACTTGCAGTAGGAATCCGATCTAGTGTATACCAAATCCCAAAGCAAGTAAATAATGTCAGGATTAGTGTTGGAAATAAGCTTCGGTTCCTTCAAACTTTCTAAGCAAGTGTGATATAGTGGTAGGATGATCCACTATGGTATCTTTAGTAATCTCTTCAAACAACCTTCTAAGCATGGTGCTAAAGTGTGATTAGTCAATTCTAATCTAGAAACTATTGATTTAGGAAGAGTCTCACAATTAGGTCATGATTTTGCTAGAGAAGAAAAAAGAATGAATTTTTGTCCCCGGTTTTCAACCTCAGATATTCCAAATTCTGTTTTAAGAAATGTTAACTTTCAGTCACAAATACCAAAACCGGTTTACTCTGCAAAAAACAAACTTTCACAAAATGAATTTAACTCAAAATCTGAGCCAAGAAGTCCAACTTTTTCAGCCATTACAGATAACATGTTAAATGAATTAAATGTTTTAGAAAAAGAATTTTCAATTGACAATGAGCTTTTAAGAGATTATTTTTACTCTAAAGTTAATAGTCAAAAGAGGCTTTGGTTCTTCAAGAACTTTTTAAAAGAAAGAAATAACATTCAAAATAAATTTTACAATTATCTACAAACACATAAGGTAAAAAATTTATTTTTTAACTGGTTCGAAGATTATGCTTCTGAAAACAAAATAAATTTCCCTTTTTCTAAAACAGTCAACTAATTACTAGTCGCAATAAAACTCCTGAATGGGAAACACTTGCTAATGGTAAAATTATTCGCTCCAACCATCCTCCTCCCCAAGGAATAAAACTAGATTGGTTAGGAACCCCAATCGAAGCAATTCCTTTTAAGCGACCTCAAGAAGATGATAAAGCTAATGTAAAAAATATCATTGTTCAAAACAATTTTTCAAACACTAATCTTGGTACAATAAGCAAGCAACTTGATAGGATTGAGAAATCAATACAAAATCAACACCATATTCTAGTGGAATCTCCTTCGGAAAAGAAAAGCAAAAGTCCCATGTTTAAACCTTTCCAGATTTCTAATTCAAGTGTCAAAACTTACCAAGACACAAATCTAGAATTCATTTGTGCTCTCCAGAGTCAATTAAGTAAAGTTGAAATAGGAGAAAGTAGCATGCCACATATTTCTGATATTCCCTATACTCCTACTTCAAAACCCCAAATAAATACCCTAGTCAACGATTCAGACATTAGTGAATTCTCTGATCAAAATCCTGTCCCAAAAATAAACCGTCTTGATTGGCAAAACCATCAAGATCGTCAATTAATCTCAGCCCCTGATCTAGGACAAATCCAACCAATAGAGCAATCTAGATTTAACTCATCGTGAGTCTATGACTAGAATATCGATGGTATATCTGAGCATAAAAGCTTCCTCCAAAAAATGACAATGGCAGCAAACACCTATAGAACTCAAATAGGAAATGAGGATAAAACCGTAGCTGAACTCCTCATAGCTGGTTTTTCGGGACAGCTTAGAGGATGGTGGGATAATTACCTAACCAGTCAACAACGAACAGAAATCCTCGATTCAATTAAAATGGATGAAGATAATGTGCCAATCCTAGAGAATCTCGGAAATCCTCAACAAGATGCTATTGCTACATTAGTCTAAGCCATAACCTTGCATTTTATAGGAGATCCTTCCGTTCTTAGAGATAAAAATGCTGAGCTTCTTTCAAATCTTAAAGGGAAAATTGCATAAAAAACCATGAAAGTGGCACACACTGACACTTTAAACCTTGAACTTTTTCGGCTATCACTTTAAACCTTCAAATTGGCATTTGTATCACTAAAAACCTTCAACTTGGCTTACTTGTTCATCAAGTAAAAAGTTGACATGTCCGACAGGTAAAAGTGATGATGTGTCAGTTATTTTTGAAAAATAATAATTATTTAATTAAAAATAAATTAAAAATAAAAAAATTGAAAAACTAAAAATTAAAATGCAAAATGAAAAAATAAAAATAAAATTCAAAAATAAAAAATAAAAAACCAGAAATTTAATAATTAAAAAATATTTCAAAAAATTAAAAATTAAAATACAGAAAATGAAAAAAAATAGAAAATTAAACAAAAGTTAAAGAAAAAATCACAAAATAAAAAATAAAAAATAATAATATTCTCTTTTAAATTATTTTAAATAAAACAAACATATCATCGTGACAATAACAATTTCAAACATATCACTAATGACGATAGTGATTTCTCACATAACCATTAACGCCTCACATAACCATTAACAATGACGTTTTTAACATATCTCTAATGATAGTTTGATTATTGACAAATCTCTAACGATAGTTTCCGAAGTCATCATTAAAAACTTTGACATTATCTATCATTCAAAAAAAACTTGACATATCTACCGTTTTAAATGATGGTTATCGAAAAAATTGTTATTGACATATCTACCATCATTTTTAACGATGATGTCAAAAATTAGCGCTAAAGATATGTCCAAAACGTCATTGTTAATGGTTATGTGAGAAACCACCATCACCATCGGTGATATCTTTGAAATTGTTATTGTCAACGATGATAAATATATTTTTAAAAAAATCTTGAAATTAAAAAAAATATTTGGAATTTTTTTTGAATTTTGTGCTTTTTCTTTTAATTTCTTTTAATTTCTCAATTTTCATTTAATTTTCTTTAATTTAATCTAATTTATTTTTGAAATTTTATTTTATTTTCTGAATGTTTATTTTAGTTTTCTGATTTTATATTAATTTTTCTGAACTTTTATTTATTTTTTATATATTTTATTAATTAAATAATTATTATTTTTCGAAAAAAAACCTACTCATCATCATTTTTACTTGTTGAACATGTGAACAATTACTTGATGAACAGGTAAGCCAAGTTGAAGGTTTTTTGTGATACAAATGCCAATTTGAAGGTTTAAAGTGATAGTCGAAAAAGTTTAAGGTTTAAAGTGTTAGTGTGTGCCACTTTCAAAATTAAGTGATTTTCAATGGTACAAAAATACTTTTCTTACTAGAGTTTTACTCCGTCACGATTCTAACCAACCTTTTTGGAAAGAAAAATTCCTAGCTGGCCTTCCTACTCTTTTAGGAGACAAAGTTAGAAACAAAATTAGAGATTCCATGGGAACCCAAATAATAGATTATGATGATTTCACTTATGGAGAGTTGATCAGTATTGTTCAACAAGAGGGTCTTAGGATATGCCAAGATCTGAAAATCCAGAAACATCTTAAGTGGGAACTCAAAAGAACAAAAGTAGAATAAGGATATTTCTGTAAACAATTTGAAATAGACCCCAATCATGGTAACAAATCTTGTGTAGGAGATTGCAACAAAAATTATTACTCTAAAAATAAGCCTAGAAGACATTCTAGAAATTATAAGAGTTTTAGAAGTCGTGAAAATTCAGGGAAAAAACCCCAAAACAAATTTCCTTCAAAAGAATCCCCAACCAAAAAAACCTTCTATAAAAACCTTACATGCTGCAAATACAATAAAAAAGGTCACACTTCAAAGTTTTGTGCTTTAGTCGCAAAATCCACGAACTAAACCTCGGAAAAAAAGTTTCAAGTAAAATATATAATCTCTTACTAAATTATTCTTCCTCATCATATGACTCTGACTCATCCATGGCTTCTGAAAAAGCCCTTCAGGTTGATGAACTAAATAGTTCATCATCTAGTTCACACTCAAATGAAAAGAATATCTATGTCCTCACTAAAGATCAAGAATTACAACTTGAAATATTAAATTTCATTTCTGATCCCAGCTTAAAACATAAATTTCTTGAGAAAATCATTTCCTCTTTGAATGAAAAAGATGTTAATAAAATAGATAGTTCTCCAAAATTTCATGTTCCAACTTCCTCCAAATCCTCTTATAATCTCACTACCATTCTCAACAAAAGAAAGAAAGACACCTCGAAAACAACAATATAAGATCTTAGAGTTGAAATAAAAAAAGTAAAAAAAGTGTTAAAAATCCTTAAATAAAAACAAAAACAAGATTCTGAGTATTTACACTCAATTATATCTTCTATCAAAGATCATCATGATTCTAGTTCAGGAAAACAAGAAAATGATTGCTTAAATAATGAAGATGAAAATATCAAAGAACAAATTCAATCTCTAGACATGGCTCCAATGACTTCCTTTTTGTTCTAAGAGAAATAACTTCTCGAAAATATAAAATTAAGATTACCATTGTTTTTTCAGAAAATTACAAAATTGATACAATTGTTTTGTTCGATACTGGTGCAGACCTTAACTGCATCAAGTCTGAGTTTGTTCCAAAATGTTTTCATCTAGAAACTAAAGAACAATTATCTGCTGCAAATAACTCCAAACTTCGTATAACATCTAAAGCAGAAGCTTCAATATTAAAAGGATATATTCTTATTAAAACTGCATTTGTTCTCACATATGATATATATATATATCAAAGTGTTATTTTAGGAACACCATTTATTAATTTAATTACACCATATAAAGTTATGGATGATGAAATTTCCTTTAAAAATCAAAATATAAAATTATCTTTTAAATTTCTCGAAACACCAAAAAGAGAAGTTTAAACATAATAAAGCTTGTTCAATACAAGAAAAGTTTATAAACTCTTTAATCCTTAGTAAAACCTACCACTTAGAACATTTGAAATCAGAATTTTTACTTCAAAAAACCTTAGAAACCTTAAATTCAAAATGAATAAAAGAAAGAATTTCAAACTTAAATAAATCATTTGAGAAAGAAATTTGTTCAGATTTACCAACTGCTTTTTGGAATCGAATACAACATATTGTTAATTTACCCTATGATGAAAATTTTCTTGAAAAAGAAATTCCCACAAAAGCTGGTCCAATTCAAATGAACTCAGAATTAGAAAAACATTGTAGAAAAGAAATTTCGGATCTTCTAGAAAAATGATTAATTTAGAAATCAAGATCTCCTTGGTCTTGTGCTTCTTTTTATGTAAATAAAAACTCTGAAATTGAAAGAGGAACCCCAAGATTAGTAATTAATTACAAACCTTTAAACGTTGTTTTAAAATGGATTAGATATCCAATTTCAAATAAAAAAGATTTACTTCAAAGACTTTACTCTGCCCACATATTCTCAAAGGTTGATCTAAAATCAGAATTTTGGCAAATCCAGATATCTGAATGTGATCGTTATAAAACATCATTTACAGTCTCTTTCGGTCAGTACCAATGGAACGTAATGCCATTTGGTTTAAAAAATGCACCTTCTGAATTTCCAAGAATCATGAATGATATTTTCTCTGATTATTCAAAATTTTGCATTGTCTACATTGATGATATACTAATATTCTCACATTCTATTGATGAACATTTCAAAAATCTCAAAACATTTTATTACGTTGCGAGAAAAAACGGCCTTGTTGTTTCCAAAACAAAAATGTCCCTATTTCAAACCAAGATCAGATTTTTAGGTCACTACATATCACAAGGTATGATAACCCCTATTGAAAGATCTTTAGAATTTGCAAATAAATTTCTAGACAAAATTATTGATAAAACTCAATTACAAAGGTTCCTTGGGAGTCTCAATTACGTTTTAGATTTTTGTCCTAATATTAATAGAATAGCTAAACCTTTACACAATCGTCTAAAGAAAAATCCATCTTCTTGGACAAAAGAACATACTAAAATAGTTCAAAGGATTAAAAAAAGGTCTTACAAATCCCATGTCTGCACATAGCAGATCCGGATTTAGAAAAAATCGTAGAAACAAATGCTTCAGATGTAGGTTATGGGGGTATTGTTAAACAAAAGAATTTAGATGGTCGTGAAAGTATTGTGCAATTTACGTCACCACACTGAAACGATACCCAAAAGAACTATTCTACTATCAAAAAAGAAATCTTAAGTATAGTTTTGTGTATTCAAAAATTTCATAGTGATCTGTTAAATAAAAAAAAATTTCTTTTATGAATTTATTGCAAAAGTGCTAAGGTTGGTTTACAAAAAGATGTGAAAACCTTGCATCAAAACAAAATTTTGCGCGATGGCAAGCGATTTTGAGTATTTTCGATTTTGAAATTGAATTTATAAAAGGAGATTGTAACTTTGTCCCAGATTTCTTGACACGAGAGTTTCTCCAAAAAGGTACAATGCCTCCGAAGAAGATGATTGACAAAGGCAAGGGAATTTCCCTGGAACCAATCTCAGAAAAACCCGAACATACAAACACTCAACCAAAAACAGAACCCTGGATCTCAGTTATAAAAAAGAGTGCCAAAAATGAAGAAATACCAAACACACCAAAATCTCTCCAATCTCAAGAAGATATCATGAACCAAATGTTACAGTTACAAAAGGCTTTCGAGCTTAGTTTTTCAAAACAAGAATCGGGAGAATCTTCCAAAAACCTTTCTTCTCAAACTATTTCAAAATATAACGAGGTCCCTTCAAAAATGATTTCAAGAGAAAACTAGACTTCAAAAATTGTTTCAAAACCTTCAAATAATTCACAAATTATTCCGAAGGAGATTTCCCAAACCACTCCATCGGAGTATTTTGAAAAGCATATATATCAAAATATTATAACTATCGAAAAAGGCTATTTTGTAAGAAATGATTTGTTCTTGACAATTGAAAAATACTTTGGCAAAAACAATTTCTGTAAACCACATAATACAGATAAAACTGTGTTATTCTTTCAAACCATTCTGGAAATTACATTCTCAATGTCCTTCAAACACTTTTATATAAATGAAAACCACACTGATGCTGCTTATTCCACATTCAAAATCCTTAAAATAATTGCCCCATGTGATTAGGAATACGATCTTAGCGACAATCTAAATTTTCCAAAAGATTTTAAAAATCTCCCTTGTTACAATGTCCCCTTTAACTATTGGGATTATTGTCAAGCATGGTACAATTCTTTATTTATCCAATCTCCAAAACACAAACACACATGGTTGATCTTCTTTGACACCACCTGTAACTTATCCAAATCTCTCTATTGGTTCATACAATGGTGGAACTACTTTGGTCCTCTAACAGAAATATTTAAATCCAATGTCCAAAAATCATTCCAAATCTTCAAGACAAATTTCATACCGTCTGAAGTAGAAATTTTTTTTCCACCACTAGCCCTCTTCCACTCAAAATTTCATTTTCCTTGGGTATTTTCATGGACCCTTGAATTTACTTCTGATCCAATTCCTGCTATCCGACGAAAATTCAGAGTCAAGTTGTGGGATTAATACAAAATCCCCTCAAACCTTTACCCATCAAATATCCTTACCTGGATAAAAGAACAAAATTCTAAAACCCAAACACCTAACCAAACACCAAAACCAACACCAGAGACAACCTTTTTCCTGGCTCAAAAATCCAAAATGCTAGCAATGTTGGCAGGTGCAAAATCTGAAGAAGAAATTAAGAAATCTCATTACAATTTCTACCGTCAATGTCAGATCAAATCTCTCGTACTTCAGGAAGTGACTCAGGGTCCCAAGTTCCAGATATCGATGAAGAAATCTTCGGCAACAGTGGAGTCTAAATCTCTCTCCCCAAGAAATGCAAATCTCCTCAGTATCCAAAACGTATCTTACGGTTACATTGCTACGAATATTTCCCACAATCTCTTGTCGCAATACCCGATAAAAATCCAAAACAACAAATAAGTGTTATCTCTTGTAGCCATGATGAATAAGGTCCACCCACCAGCAGACATCAAACAATTATGGAGCTTAATGGAGCAAGCTTTTGCTAGTGGAGTTATCCATATATTGTATTTTTATTTTTATTTTTATTTTTATTTTTATTTTATTGTAATGTATAATTGTAAACTCCTATATAAAGGAGTCTTTGCTTCAGTTGTAAACCAAGTTCTCATTCTCTCATTTTCATACTCTTTCCATATCCTCTCTTGCTTCCTCTCCCATCCTTGTAATCGAGAACATTGCTACAATCTCCTTTTAAGTAAGTTTTTAATAAATAAAGTTTCTCATTTTCTCATTTTAGTTTATGCTTTGTGTTTAAGTGGCTGGTTTAACCGCCCATATTTCTGTTTTATTATATTAAGTCTTGTTTAATTCTATTTTATATATGTCTTAATTTTTTTTTATAATATATCTTTAATTATGCTATCTTTCATACCGATTTCTTATGGTATCAGAGCCATGGTTGAGTAGGCGACTAAGTTTTGAGTGATTGATAATTTATTAAGTTTCCATCGTTGGTTCTTATAGGATAAAATCTAAGTCCTCCTGAGTGTTTTGCCGGTCTAAGCAAGGTCCTAAGTCCCATAGGTATTGGGAAAACAAAACCCTTCTAGACAGGATTGTAAGGAGTCATAGGTTTTCACCTTTACGGCCAAGAATGGAATCATTTTTTAGATCTTCATCATATAAATCCCAATCCGCCTCTACTTCTTCCAGATCTGAGAAGAAAGCTATAAAAGATTCAAAAAAAATTGTAACTAGTCAAGAAACAACTATCGATGATTTCCAAGAATCAATTGATAACTGGGAAATTTACCAAATCTCGAAAATAAATTTTCTAAGAACAAATTTTCTATTAAGACTGAGGAACGTGATATTCAACTTACAAAAACTTTTGAGACGATCCATTTATTTTCTGGAATTTCTTTACAAAGGCATAGAGAAAATAATTTTAAATATATTCATATTGGGTTGGTTCAAGTCGGTATAAAACCGCTTTCAAAAGAAGGATTAAATACTTCAATATTAGCTATTTTAAGAGACACACGATTTAAAGTATTTGAAGATTCTTTGTTAAGATCGGTTGAATCTAGTTTATGTACCGGACCAATTTTATTTGATTGTTATCCAAACTGTATTGTCTCTTTAAATGACAAAAATATATTAAAATCTTTGGTGTTACAAGTTAAAACACAACTATGAAATGATTGAAGGATCAATTCCAATTCCTCTAATTTTTAGAGTTCATTACAAGGCTATGATGAGTGCTTTCTCGTCAAAAGTAAATCTTTCCAGCAAAAAAGGGGAGACCCTGTTACTTCAAACAGATCTTTCGAGATCCAACTCCGTTATTCCAAGATCCATCCAGTGGAAAGATATAAATCTTCCAAACGAATGGGTCCTCGAAGGAGCTGTCCAACCAAAACTCCCTACACCCCAAGAATCTATAGAACCAAATACAAGTTTAAAACACATTCAGCAATTTCGTGATGGAAAAGTAAAGTTGTCATTTATCAAAAATAACCAAGATAGAATTGATGAATATTTGTGTGAATCTTCTTCTAATCCAGAAACTATTGATTTATGAAGAGTCTCACAATTAGGTCATGATTTTGCTAGAGAAGAAAAAAGAATGAATTTTTCCCCGGTTTTCAACCTCAGATATTCCAAATTCTGTTTTAAGAAATGTTAACTTTCAGTCACAAATACCAAAACCAGTTTACTCTGCAGAAAACGATCTTTCACAAAATGAATTTAACTCAAAATCGGAGCCAACAAGTCCAACTTTTTCAGCCATTACAGATAACATGTTAAATGAATTAAATGTTTTAGAAAAATAATTTTCAATTGACAATGAGCTTTTAAGAGATGATTTTTACTCTAAAGTTAATAGTCAAAAGAGGATTTGGTTCTTCAAGAACTTTTTAAAAGAAAGAAATAACATTCAGAATAAATTTTACAATTATCTACAAACACATAAGGTAAAAAAATTATTTTTTAACTGGTTTCGAAGATTTTGCTTCTGAAAACAAAATAAATTTCCCTTTTTCTAAAACAGTCAACCCAATTACTGGTCGCAATAAAACTCCTGAATGGGAAACACTTGCTAATGGTAAAATTATTCGCTCCAACCATCCTCCTCCCCAAGGGATAAAACTAGATTGGTTAGGAACCCCAATCGAAGCAATTCCTTTTAAGCGACCTCAAGAAGATGATAAAGCTAATGTAAAAAATATCATTGTTCAAAACTATTTTTCAAACACTAATCTTGGTACAATAAGCAAGCAACTTGATAGGATTGAGAAATCAATACAAAATAAACACCATATTCCAGTGGAATCTCCTTCGGAAAAGAAAAGCAAAAGTCCCATGTTTAAACCTTTCCAAATTTCCAATTTAAATGTCAAAACTTACCAAGACACAAATCTAGAATTCATTCGTGCTCTCCAAAGTCAATTAAGTAAAGTTGAAATAGGAGAAAGTAGCATGCCACATATTTCTGATATTCCCGATACTCCTACTTTAAAACCCCAAATAAATACCCTAGCCAACGATTCAAACATTAGTGAAATCTCTGATCAAAATCCTGTCCCAACAATAAAACGTCTTGATTGGAAAAACCATCAAGATCGTCAATTAATCTCAGCACTTGATCTAGGACAAATCCAACCAGTAGAGCAATCTAGGTTTAACTCATCATCAGTCTATGACTGGAATATCGATGGTATATCTGAGCATAAAAGCTTCCTCCAACAAAATGACAATGGCAGCAAACGCCTATAGAACTCAAATAGGAAATGAGGTAAAACCACAGCTGAACTCCTCATAGCTGGTTTTTTGGGACATCTTAAATGATGGTGGGACTATTACCTAACCAGTCAGCAACGAACAAAAATCCTCGATTCAATTAAAATGGATGAAGATAATGTGCCAATCCTAGATAATCTCGGAAATCCTCAACAAGATGTTGTTGCCACATTAGTCATAGCCATAACCTTGCATTTTATAGGAGATCCTTCCGTCCTTATAGATAAAAATTCTGAGCTTCTTTCAAATCTTAAATGCAAAATTTTTTGTGATATTCAATGGTACAAAAATACTTATCTTACTAGAGTTTTACTCTGTCAGAATTCTAACCAACCTTTTTGGAAAGAAAAATTCCTAGCTGGCCTTCCTACTCTTTTAGGACACAAAGTTAGAAACAAAATTGGAGATTCCATGGGAACCCAAATAATAGATTATGATTATTTCACTTATGGAGAGTTGATCAGTATTGTTCGACAAGAGGGTCTTAGGATATGCCAAGACCTGAAACTCCAGAAACATCTTCAGTGGGAACTCAAAAGAACAAAAGTAGAATTAGGATCTTTCTGTAAACAATTTGAAATAGACCCCAATCATGGTAACAAATCTTGTGTAGGAGATTGCAACAAAAATTACTACTCTAAAAATAAGCCTAGAAGACATTCTAGAAACTATAAGAGTTTTAGAAGTCGTGAAATTTCAGGGAAAAAATCCCAAAACAAATTTTCTTCAAAAGAATCCCCAACCAAGAAACCCTTCTATAAAAACCATACATGCTTCAAATGCAATAAAAAAGGTCACACTTCAAAGTTTTGTCGCTTTAGTCGGAAAATCCAAGAACTAAACCTCCGAGAAGAAATTTGAAGTAAAATATATAATCTCTTACTAAATGATTCTTCCTCATCATATGACTCTGACTCATCTATGGCTTCTGAAAAAGCCCTTCAGGTTGATGAACTAAATAGTTCATCATCTAGTTCAGAGTCAAATGAAAATAATATCTATGTCTTCACTAAAGATCAAGAATTACAACTTGAAATATTAAATTCCATTTCTGATCCAAGCTTAAAACAAAAATTTCTTGAGAAAATCATTTCCTCTTTGAGTGAATAAGATGTTAATTAAATAGATAGTTCTCCAAAATTTCATGGTCCAACTTCCTCCAAATCCTCTTATGATCTCACTACCATTCTCAACAAAAGAAAGAAAGACACCTCGAAAACAACAATACAAGATCTTAGGGTTGAAATAAAAGAAATAAAAAATGAGTTAAAAATCCTTAAATAAAAACAAAAACAAGATTCTAAGTATTTACACTCAATAATATCTTCTATCAAAGATCATCATGATTCTAGTTCGGAAGAACAAGAAAATGATTGCTTAAACAATGAAGATGAAAATCTCAAAGAACAAATTCAATCTCTAGACATGCCCCAAATTATTTCCTTTTTGTTCTAAGAGAAATAATTTCTCGAATATATAAAATTAAGATTACCATTGTTTTTTCAGAAAATTACAAAATTGATACAATTGTTTTGTTCGGCACTGGTGCAGACCTTAACTGCATCAAGTCTAGGCTTGTTCCAAAAAAATTTCATCTAGAAACTAAAGAAAAATTATATGCTGCAAATAACTCTAAACTTCGTATAACATCTAAAGCAGAAGCTTCAATATAAAAAGGAAATATTCTTATTAAAACTGCATTTTTTCTCACAGATGATATATATCAAAGTGTTATTTTAGGAACACCATTTATTAATTTAATTACACCATATAAAGTTATGGATGGTGAAATTTCCTTTAAAAATCAAAATATAAAATTATCTTTTAAATTTCTCGAAACACCAGAAAAGAGAAGTCTAAACATAATAAAAGCTTGTTCAATACAAGAAAACTTTATCAACTCTTTAATCCATAGTAAAACCTACCACTTAGAACATTTGAAATCAGAAGTCTTACTTCAAAAAAACTTAGAAACCTTAAAAGAAAAAGTAATGAAAGATAAAAATTTAAACTTAAATAAATTATTTGAGAAAGAAATTTGTTCAGATTTACCAACTGCTTTTTAGAATCGAAAACAACATATTGTTGATTTACCTTATTATGAAAATTTTCTTGAAAAAGAAATTCCCACAAAAACTTGTCCAATTCAAAAGAAATCAGAATTAGAAAAACACTGTAGAAAAGAAATTTTGGATCTTCTAGAAAAAGGATTAATTTCGAAATCAAGATCTCCTTTGTCTTGTGTTGCTTTTTATGTAAATAAAAACTCTGAAATTGAAAGAGGAACCTCAAGATTAGTAATTAATTACAAACCCTTAAACACTACTTTAAAATGGATTAGATATCCAATACCAAATAAAATTGATTTACTTCAAAGACTTTACTTGCTCACATATTCTCAAAGTTTGATCGACCATCTAAATTCTTTTGTTTAAGAATACCCCCATAACCTACATCTGAAGCATATGTTTCTACGATTTTTTCTAAATCTGAATCTGCTATGTGCAGACATGAGATTTCTAAGACCTGTTTTTTAATCCTTTAAACTATTTCAGTTTGTTCTTTTGTCCAAGGAGATGGATTTTTATTTAGACGATTGTGTAAGGGTTTAGCTATCCTATTAATATTAGGACAAAAAACTAAAACGTAATTGAGACTTTCAAGGAACCTTTGTAATTGAGTTTTATCAATAATTTTGTCTGGAAATTTATTTGCAAATTCTAAAGAACATTAAATAGGGGGTATCATACCTTGTGATATGTAGTGACCTAAAAATCTGATCTTAGTTTGAAATAAGGAGATTTTTGTTTTGGAAACAACAATGCCGTTTTTTTCTCGCAACGTAATAAATGTTTTTGAGATTTTTGAAAGTTCATCAATAGAATGTGAGAATATTAGTACATCATCAATGTAGACAATGCAAAATTTTGAATAATCAAAGAAAATATCATTCATGATTCTTTGAAATTCATAAGGTGCATTTTTTAAACAAAATGACATTACGTTCCATTGGTACTGACCGAAAGGGACTCTAAATGTTGTTTTATAACGATCACTTTCAGATATCTAGATTTGCCAAAATCCTGATAATTAACTGCATCAAGTCTGGGCTTGTTCCAAAATGTTTTCATCTAGAAACTAAAGAACAATTATCTGCTCCAAATAACTCTAAACTTCGTATAACATCTAAAGCTTCAATACTAAAAGGAAATATTCTTATTAAAACTGCATTTGTTCTTACAGATGATATATATCAAAGTGTTATTTTTGGAACACCATTTATTAATTTAATTACACCATATAAAGTTATGGATGATGAAATTTCCTTTAAAAATCAAAATATAAAATTATCTTTTAAATTTCTAAAAACACCAAAAAGGAGAAGTCTAAACATAATAAAAGCTTGTTTAATACAAGAAAACTTTATAAACTCTTTAATCCATAGTAAAACCTACCACTTAGAATATTTGAAATCAGAATTTTTAATTCAAAAAACCTTAGAAACCTTAAATTCAAAATTAATAAAAGAAAAAAAATTAAACTTCAATAAATTATTTGAGAAATAAATTTGTTCAGATTTACCAACTGCTTTTTGGAATCAAAAAAACATATTGTTGATTTACTTTATGATGAAAATTTTCTTGAAAAAGAATTTCCGACAAAATCTCGTCCAATTCAAATGAACTCAGAATTAGAAAAATATTGTAGAAAAGAAATTTGGATCTTCTAGAAAAGGGATTAATTTCAAAATCAAGATCTCCTTGGCCTTGTGCTGCTTTTTAAGTAGATAAAAACTTAGAAATTGAAAGAGGAACCCCAAGATTAGTAATTATCGACGATCTATTTCCCCACGAGAACTATCATATAGCATCAGATCCCCACCAAACTATGACCTAGTGTCAAATCTCCACAATTTAAAAGTTATAAACTTATTTCTCCACAAATTTACAATTTTGAATGTATTTCTCCCTCAACCGATACTTCGAAACTTAATTACCAATAGACCATAGTTTTACTTGGTTTATTATTAACCAAATAGTTTTATCCGGCTAAAACAAACCAAAATTCATTTAAAACAATTTTTATTAAAGAATCTTATTTATCCTCTTCTTGAAATTTTAAAATATAGATTTTTTTAATTCAAAAAAATTTCCTAATTTATTTTTAATATTTTTACGTTTAAAAAAAATAGATCAGGATTTTATGTTTAAAAAATTTGATAAAATTACAATGAACAAACATTGTTTTGTTTTTTTTGAAATTTCAAAGCAAAAATTTAAATTTGATAAAAGTATATGTCAAAATCTATGTTTTGTTGAATTTTGACGCAAATCAAATTTTCAACAAAATTAGATTTTTTGACATATATTTTTATCAAATTTTGATTTTTTTTCTTTCAAAATTCAAAAAAAAAAAAGAATTTAACTAGTTTATTTGTTCATTGTGATTTTATTAACCTTTTTAAAATGAAATCTTGATGTATTTTTTTCTTTTAAATTTCAGAAAACACAAAAATATAAATCTAATAAATTCTTTCATAAAAATTGTTTAAAATGAATTAGTCAGTTTAAACTATTTGGTTAATAATAAACCAATTAAAACCATGGTCTATGGGTAATTAAGTTTCAAAGTATCGGTTCGGGGAGAAATACATTCGATTTTTTAATTCATGGAGAAATAAGTTTGTAACTTTCAAATAATGGAGATTTGACACTAGGTCATAGTTTTGTGGGGATCTGGTGCTATATGATACTTCTCGTGGGGAAATAGCTCGTCGACCCAATTAATTACAAACCTTTAAAACACTTATATATATATATATATATATATATATATATATATATATATAGTAAATAAAACTCAAAAACAAATCAAATAAAATTAGCGAACCTCCTCTAGACTTAAATTACATTGTCCCCAGTGTAATTTGCCCCAGATTGATTGGTAAAATCAAATTATAAGTAAATAGCTTAAGTATAGAACTCGATACCTCTCCATGTAAGAGAATGTCGATCGATGGTAGGCGGGTTTGGTCGCGATCAAGTGTCGAACGATGGTGCCACTATGGTGTCGATCAATGGTAGTATAAATAGTATGTAGAAATAAAATAAAACTCGAAATAAATAGTAGTATAACTAAAAATTAAATAAAAGCTTACTAAACAGTGAGTTGCCTCCCACTCAGCGCTTGGTTATAGTCTTAAGCTCGACGTTTTGATCTTTCTGAGTAGAATGGAGGTGGAGCAACACTTGGAAAACAAGTGCCTACATCTTATTTTCTCTTCTGAAACCATGTACCAACAAAGCTTCTCATTGCTTCATCTCCTCTGGCTTTCTCATTCTTTATGATCTCCTTAGTAACCTCCACTAAATGCATTCTCCTTTGTAGAATCTCAATATTGTGCTGTAGCATTCTAAGTCTTGCAGCTGTAGTTTCTGATACATCCTCCAATTTCTGAGAAATATCTTCCTTCATCAGGCTCTTAGAAAAATCAATTTCGTTGAACATGTGTTCTAATTGTTTTTCTGCTGCGTACTTCTGTATGTCAAAATCAGTATCGATCGATGACGGGATGCCACCGGCGATCGATGTCACTCTATCTGGTCCACTCACATGTTGTCTTTGAACATTATCCAAATCTTGTTGCATCTCATCCATGTGTATAGTCAAACCGGTGAGGCACTTGTCTATAGGATAGTAGACATCATCAAGCCTCATGTAGAAATCATCTAATGACATCTCTTGAGCATTGTAGATCTCATTCACAAGATCATCAATCTCTACTCTGTTGTATGTTTCTTTCTTCTTCCTAGACATAGCGATCTTTGCTGCATGTTCAAGTAAACATATGTAGCTGTACTCAAACATAGTAGCTCTCTCTAAACTGCCCTGATATCTTCTTCTTGCACATTCACTATTATTCCGTCTATAGCGCGTGCATTACCATTCTCATCTCTGTAGATGCCATACTCATCTTTCTTTTCCCAGAAGAGAATTCTTTGGCCATCAGCATCAAAAGCTCTCTTTCCATACTCTATGCGACCGTCTATTAGTAGGGGATTTATCCAACAGATCGATCCTGGAGTTTCTGAAGTAAAGGGCTTAGATGTGGACTCCTGGAATGGTGGTATCGATTGATGCATGATTCTTGTTTTCGATCGATGTTTGATATTGGATAGGCTCGTGCTTCTGCTCCTTGATGTCGATCGATGCCGGTACCTGAGCATCGATTTGGTTGTTGTTGTTGTCCAAATAAATCTCCTGATCCATTAGCCGTAACAAGGGCGTCTGCTACATCTTCCTTGGGTAGATTGAGAATTCTCCTGTAAAGATCTCATGCACGTCCTTTTGTATCTTTGAAAATTCAAACTCATCGGGTCTGAGATAACCATCTTCTGTATCTTCTGCTCCAAGTAATTGTTTTGGTTTTTGTTTGATTTCGTTCGATAGGCCAAGATATGCCGATGATTGATTCTTGATTGCCCACTCTCGCGTTCATTACCCAGCCATCTTCTTCCAGTGCCAGGCTGCGAAACTCAATAAGTTCTTCCTCTTTGTAATCTACATCGTATTCTTCGTAAGCTTCACTATATCCTTGGTATGTCGGGTTGGTGTCGATCGATGGTGTATGTGGCCGTCGATCGATGCTCGATAATCAGACTGGTGGACAAAAAGGTTTCCAGCTCCATTAGCCACTGCAAGTATATATGCCACATCTTCCTTCGTGACATGTAGAATTCTGCCATCCATAGCTCTTGCATGACAATCTGGATCTCTCATAATACCAAACTCATCTTGTTGTAGATAACCATATTCCCTTTCGCGTTCTGCAGTTGAATCTCGTTTGTTTTTTGCTTCAATCTCAGCATTGATAGACGGTGTATGGTTGCCGTCGATTGATGTCGATTTCCCATGTTGATGGAAAACATGAAAAACTCCAGCCTCTTCCATAGAAATACCTCGGTATTCAATTTTTTCTTCGTCTTTGTAGTCTTCTTCGTACTCGAGGTAGGTTGTGTTGTAACTGAAATTGCCATGGTAGGTGTTGGCTTGTTTGGATGTTTGAGTGTCGATCGATGCGATAGGGTGGGTGTCGATCGATTGTTGAAATGTAAGGCCGTCGATCTATGGGGTTGGGTGTCGATCGATGCTCCTTGTTTTGATTCCTCACCGAACTCGTAATCGCAGAAGCATATGGCCACAAGCTCTGCATCATTGCACGATTTTGTGATGGTATGTTTATTCTTAGAAATTTCATAACACACATTATGATCAATCAAGGAAAGGCACAACATGTTTGTCTTCATGTCATAGATAGCTCCTTCGGTGGCCATGAAAGATCTTCCAAGTAACAAAGAAAAGTTCCAGTTGATTTGTATGTCCATCACATGGAAGTCTATCAGGACTAAGACGTCATGAATTTGCAGTGGGACATCTCTGCAAATTCCCCCTGAATCTACCCTAGAGCAATCCACAAAAAATGAAAGAATCACTGGAAGGCTTCACTCTCAGGTTTAACTTCTCTACCATAGCTCTGGGTATGATGCTCACTGATGATCCAGTGTCATAAAGGGCGTTGGGAAACTCGTGGCTTTTGATCAGACATGGCACCACAAACTTCCCAGGATCACTTTTTTAGTATCTTGTGTATATCGATGCCTGTGCGAGCTGCCTAACGAACTCGGATTTCCTATACGGAGCCCTTCCTCTTAAGGCCTTTCTCTCTTGACTTCTACCCAAAAATCATCATTAATCACAATATTGACGTGATGTTTATGTCCTGATTCTTCCTTCTCTCTAACCATAGCCTCGCATTTCTTAAGGACTTTCACTCGTCTGAGTCACTTGACTTTCCAGCTCCCCCACACGGGTGTCGAGATCTTTGATCTTTGTGTTTAAGTGGAGGTACAAGAAATCCAACTTCTCATTGGAATCTGTAGTCATCTTCTGTTGTCCCTCTTGTACTATGTCAAACATAAATCCGACCCATGGTCTTCTGATTGGCCTCGAAATCTCCATGCCTCTAGCAGCTTGGGCTTTAGCTTCAGGTTGAGCTATTGCAGCGTCTGCTTTTGCTTCTGCTTCTCTATCAGGGATTACAGCCCCCTGATTGTCTATATTTTGCCTGCTGCATTACGCAGATGACCGTTGAGGTAATGCAAGTCTCCATTCTCATTCTGAACCACTATTATAGGTGCAACCATCTGAACTCTTCTGCCTTCGTCGATCGATGCGGGTGAGATGTTTTGGATCGATGCTAAGTTATAAATGTCGGTCAGTGCTAGAGTTATGATGCCGGTCGATGTTGTCCGTAAAGAAGTGTGCTGAGTGTATGCCGTCGATCGATGATTGTCGTGTTTCTTTGCGGATCGTACGTTCGAGTGTCTGCGGGTCTGAGAATAGTAATTCTTGTCCTTTATTTCTCCTCGTACTCTTTTTTCATGCACCTGAAAGAGAAAGGAAAAGAAAAATCTGTAACTTGAAAGTAAAACAAATCTAGACTAAACCCTAGAAATTAAATCTAATGGCAATCAATGTTCCCCGGCAACGGCGCCAAATTTGACATGGGTGTGTGTATTGTTCTAGTAGGGTATAAATATCCTAAACAACTAACTATCAAATACCTTAATCCCAACACACAAAACAATACTCTTGCCAAGAGAGATCATGTGTAGTACTTAGGGATCAAATCCACATAGAACAATGGCACACAATAATTTTTTTATTTCTAAAGGTTAAGCTAGGTGATTATATATATTGGTAACAAGTATCAGTCTAAGGAAATATTCTTTATTGGAAGGTGCAGATGAAATATGGAAATATGCTAATAATGTAATTATGGAATTACTTTAATAATGTAAATATGAAAATATGCTACTAAACTAACTAGATGCAAATGTAAATATGCTAGATCTAGGCACTACAAAAAAAGTTGCCATTGATAGCACATTCTCATAGCGCGTTTTACTGAACTGCTGTGTTTGTATAGTCCGAAATTTTATTTTAATATAATAGCACTAGATAAACGCTAAGATAGAGTTTAAATAACCGGGAAACTAAAATTGGCTTTTCCGCCAGACACTTAGTGAAAAAATCCCTAATTCTCACATTTCCCTCTCGTCCCTCTCTACTGTCTCACTTTTCCCTCTCTTCTCTCTCACTTTTCCCTCTCTTCTCTCACACTTTTCACTCTCTTCTCACCGAGTCTCCACCGCCGCCGTTCTCCAATTCTTGTCACCGAGTCTCCAATTCTCCATCATCTTCTCCCATCGCCGAGTCTCCAATTCGATTCCACCGCCGTTCTCCACCTCGAAGGTATTGGATGTCGGATTCTCTCTTGTTCCTCAGCTTGCTCTTGTCACTGAATTACGACATCTCTCTCGAAATCGAGCTCCTTCTCGTTTTGTTATTCACATAGTTGTTATTCGATTTAGTTGTTATTCTCCTTCTCGTTTTGTTGTGTTACAGTTTCTCAGTTTGTTGATTCGGATTTGTTTAAAGTCTTTAGGATTTGTTTTGTTGCTTCAATTTCTTGGTTGTTTAAGTCATATTCATTACAGTTTTTATATATTGTGTGAACCTGCGAACAACTTTAGAACTTGTTATCTTACGAAAGGTTCAGATATAAGTTCGAACAGAGAATATATGGTGGATAAAGAATGGGTCCATCTAAGCAGGTAATGAATTTAATCATATATGTTTGGTTTCATTTGGTGTGCAGAGACTTAACTTGTTTCTAATTTTTTTGCTTTTGTTTGTCAATCACAGAGTTGATCCAGCTTATGAGCGAGGGGCTTCAAAGTTTGTAAAGGATGTCACTTCACTTTTGGGAGGGATTGATATGCTTGTATGTCCCTGCATCGATTGCCGTAACATAGATCGTCATTCAGGAAGTGTGGTCCTTCACCATCTTGTTACTAGGGGAATGGAGGAGGGTTATAAGATGCGGTCTGATTGGTATCTACATGGAGACTTGAACTCGGGGGTTGCAGCTGAAAGCAGAGTAACTGACTGGAATGAAGAGGTCTTTGGGTTATTCAGAGCTGCTGAGTGTTTTGATGAAGAGTTAGCTGGTACATGGGGTTTATCTGAAATGGCAGAGGGAGACGACAAGAAAGAAGATGAGTTCTTGGCGAAGCTAGCTGATGCTGAAACACCATTGTATCCGAGCTGTTCAAACCATAGCAAGTTGTCTGCAATTGTTTCATTATTTAGGCTGAAGACTCAGAATGGGTGGTCTGATAAAAGCTTCAACGATTTGCTAGAGACACTGCCAGAGATGCTACCTGAGGAGAATGTTCTGCATACATCATTGTATGATGTGAAGAAATTTCTGAAATCTTTCGACATGGGGTACGAGAAGATTCATGCTTGTGTAAATGACTGCATTCTGTTTAGAAAGAGATTCAAGAAGCTTGAGAAGTGTCCAAAGTGCAAGACTTCAAGATGGAAGACTAATATACACACTGGTGAGAAGAAGAAAGGAGTCCCACAGAAAGTATTGCGTTACTTTCCCATCATACCAAGATTGAAGAGGATGTTCCGATCTGAGCAAATGGCCAAGGATTTAAGGTGGCACTTCAGCAACAGAAGCACTGATGGAATGCTTCGTCACCCTGTTGATTCAGTGACCTGGGATCAGATGAATGCAAAATATCCTACATTCGCAGCTGAAGAAAGGAACCTCAGGCTTGGTCTTTCAACGGATGGATTCAATCCATTCAACATGAAGAACTCGATGTACAGTTGCTGGCCTGTTTTGTTAGTCAATTACAACCTCCCACCTGACTTATGCATGAAGAAGGAGAACATCATGCTTTCCTTGTTGATTCCGGGTCCACATCAGCCTGGTAATAGTTTAGATGTGTACTTAGAACCACTTATTGAGGATCTGAACAGTCTATGGAGCGTTGGAGAGTTAACTTATGACGCTCTAAGTAGATCTACTTTTACTTTTAAGGCAATGCTGCTTTGGACGATCAGTGATTTCCCAGCTTATGGGAATCTTGCTGGCTGCAAAGTAAAGGGTAAAATGGGGTGTCCGTTGTGTGGGAAGAATACAGATAGCATGTGGCTAAAGTTCAGCAGGAAACATGTCTACATGTGCCATAGAAAGGGTCTCCCACCAGCTCATCATTTTAGGGGAAAGAAGAGATGGTTTGATGGGAAAGCAGAACATGGGAGAAGGGGAAGGATACTTACAGGGCATGACATTTCTCAAAACCTGAGAAATTTCAAGAATGAATTTGGTAATTTGAAACGATCAGCAAGTAAGAGAAAAAGGAGTAACTGTACTGTTGAGGCACGCTCTGACAGTGAGGGTGTTTCGAGTGAATCAGAGGAAGAGGAAGAGGAAGAAGTAGAAGTAGATGAGGATGAGTTATCTAGATGGAAGAAGAGATCAATCTTCTTCAAACTACCTTATTGGGAGGTAATATGTTTATTTCATTAGCTTTACTTGAGGTCCACTGTCACTTTTCTTTGTTTAACTTCATTTTCTATTTTTTTCTATTATTATTAGGATCTTCCGGTAAGGCACAACTTAGATGTAATGCACGTGGAGAGAAACGTGGCTGCAAGTTTAGTGTCAACATTGTTGCATTGTGGGAAATCAAAGGATGGTCTTGCGGCTCGTAAAGATCTGGAGGAACTTGGCATTAGGCATGAGTTGCACCCTAGAGTCCAGGGTAAACGTACATATCTTCCTCCAGCACCGTGGTCTTTGTCTAAGGCAGAGAAGAAGAAATTTTGCAGACGTCTCTTTGACTTCAAAGGGCCAGATGGATATTGTTCTAACATATCAAGAGGTGTCTCATTAGATGACTGTAAAGTCACAGGTCTGAAATCACATGACTATCATGTCTTGATGCAACAACTGCTGCCAATTGCGCTTAAGGGCTTGTTACCTAAAGGACCGAGGCTTGCAATATTTAGGTTGTGCGCTTTCTTCAATCTGTTGTGCCAGAGAGTGATTGACAGAGAGAAGCTTTTGATTATGGAAGCCGAGATCGTTGAGACGCTGTGTTTGTTTGAAAGGTTTTTCCCTCCAAGTTTCTTTGATATCATGCTCCATCTGACTGTGCACCTAGGAAGAGAAGCCCGGCTTGGTGGACCAGTCCACTTTAGATGGATGTACCCATTTGAAAGGTATGATATATATTACAAGTTTTACTAAATTATCATTCTTTTACTAACGTATCTACACTGACATTTGTTTCAGGTACATGAAAGTCCTCAAAGACTTTGTCAGAAATCCAGCAAGACCAGAGGGATGCATTGCTGAGTCGTATCTGGCAGAGGAATGTATCCGGTTTTGCAGTGAATTTCTGAAGAAGACTACTAATGTCCAAGAGAAACTTGATAGAAACATGGAGTATGAGAACAATTCTATTCTAGATGGTCGTCCAATTTCCACTGGCACTTCAGTTACTCTCAGTGAAATGGAAAAGAAAATTGCTCATCTTGCTATCATCCAAAACATGGCTATCATCGAACCTTATGTAGAGTAAGTACAACTTTATTTTTTCATTAACTCATTTATATTTATGATCTACATTTTAATGTATCTTTTTTCTATCTGTAACAAGTCAGCATCTTCAATATTTACAAGACACAGATGATAGATGTCGACGAGATGCATAACATTGTGGAGTATGCATACTAAGAATTTTGCATGTTGGCTAAAAGAACAGGTAATGAGTTCTTTTCTAAAATTATCTTCTTATGTTCTGCCTACTGTATTGGTAACTGAGTTGTTTTCCAAATATCTCTTGATACTTTGTCAGGTTCCTCTAGATTCTACTAAACATGATGATACACTTAAGTGGATAGCTTATGGTCCATGTTGTTCTGCAAGGTCATATACGGGATTCATAGTTAATGGGCAGAGGTTTCACACATCATCAGTTGATAGGAAGAGTCAGAACAGTGGGGTTTATTATGAGGCTACAGCAGTGTGTAGATCCAGTGCAAAAGATACAGCTCAGGTGGTAGATTTGGTTTCCTACTACGGCAGAGTAACTGACATCATTTTGGTAGATTATAATGTGTTCTATGTTCCTTTGTTCCGGTGTCAATGGGCCGTTAAGGGTAATGGGGTGAAGATTGAAGATGGTTTTACACTTGTCAACATGAGTCATAGTCAAGCCTCCTTTGCAAGTGACCCGTACATACTAGCATCTCAAGCGAAGCAAGTGTTTTACTCTAGGGAAGATGAGTCTTCAAATTGGTATGTAGTGATGAGAGGTCCTTCTAGAAGATACAGTAAAGAAGAGACTTATGAGGGAAATGCAGAGACTGGACCATTGCCATCAACTATAGACATGGATGTTGATATTGATGAAGCTGAGAATGCCAGAAGTGATTGTGAAGGCATATATGTGTGAAACGTATCATGTGTCTTGTGTTTGTTTGGTCATTGAGTCTTCCTTTGTGAAAAGTATCATGTGTCTTGTGTTTGCTTGGTGTCTTGTATCTTTTTGTATCATGTCGTTAAATAAAACTTTATTTTTTGTTTCAGGTAAATTGAGATGGGGCGTCCAAAGCAACACAAACGCGGAAGGAAAGCAGGAAAGAACAAAAAGAAAGTTGAGGTCGAGTTTGTGTGTACTATAGAGCAACCTAAGGAACAAGAGCAAGCTGAGGAACAAGAGCAAGCTGAAGAACAAGAGCAACCTGAGGAACAAGAGCAACCTGAAGAACAAGAGCAACCTGAGGAACAAGAGCAAGCTGAAGAACAAGAGCAACCTGAGGAACAAGAACAAGCTGAGGAACAAGAGAGGAAGGTGATGAACAAGAGCAAGCTGAAGAAGTTGTGAAGGAACCCCAGCAGGTTGTTTCAGAAGCAGCACATGATGCCGATGAGCCTCAAGGTGAGATCGAAACTGAGGAACCTATAGCTTCCAGCTCCCGTAAGAGAAAGCGTGGACCAACAATGATGAGCAACCTAGCTAAAGATCCAAATAGCAGAGTTCATGTGGATTTCACTTTCATGGGAGAAGCACATGGTCCTGGTTCAGTCAAGCTGTCGTCATATTTGGGTCCATTGGTTAGGGAACACGTGCCTGTTACTCTAGAGAGTTGGAAAAATCTCACTGAAGAAGTGAAGACAGTGCTATGGAAATCAGTCCAGGTGACAGTTCCTTTACAATGAAAACAATTATCTTTCACATATTTCAGTTGGAAAAATCTTACTTGTTAAATATGTGACTGCAGGCGAGGTTTGAAGTTGATGAGGACTACCAAAAGGTTTCTGTTCTGAAGCAGATGGGCGGATTGTGGAGAGCTTCCAAGTCACGCCTAGTCACACAAATAAATCAAGCAGAGAATAACCAACAGAGGATGAACCTCAGACCTAAGAATGTTCATCCTACAGAGTGGCGCAAGTTTGTGAAGCTGAAAACTAGCATTAGTAAGACAAAATTAGCTTGCTTCAGTGTCAACCACAAGTCTATTTCTGAGATGCAAGAGAAGCAAAATTTCCTGCAGCATAGGGTTAATGAGTTACAGTCTGAACTTGCGAAAGTTAAAAACCAGGTTAGATATATCTTGCAGAATACATAAAGATTATTAGTTTATACAATAATTATAATCTAATTGGGTTTATGTTACAGAGAGAAGACAATGAAGTGGGGGAGAACTCAGCTGCAAGAGTAAGTCATATATATATATGAGATCTCTGATTATTTGCTTTTTTACAAGAGTAAGTAGTTTTTAGTCTTGATTGTTGTTTAGAATTGAGTTATTTGGTTATGAATTTCTATTCCGGTGAAACCAAAAATAAATTCGAAACAGCAAATCATAGCTCTTATCATATTTAACAATAGCAAAAAAAAACTGTTTTAATACATATCGTAGCATTTATAATTACATATAAGAAAAATTTTCATAATATATACCCAAGCTATCAAAAACTTTAGTATAGCACTTATCAACAGCAATTACCGTAATAAAATTTTGCTATTGTAGAAGTCCATACCATGGCACAATATACGTATCGTAATAAATTTGTAACAGAAAATAACCGTGCCATAGATTCGTTACTAACATCACGTATTTAGTGCTATTGTAAACTCATATTTCGTAGCATTACAGAACAACGCTATTGTAGAGGGGGTACCTATGATTGCTGCCGCATACATAGCATTTATGAAAACGCTATCAAACCCCTAACATAGCATAAAACCCGCGCTAACAATGAGCATATTTCTTGTAGTGAGGGTTTCAAGCTCAATGAATTATATGGAACACTAGTGTGTGCTGCTGAGAGTGAACTATGTTACTCGGAACAATATCTGAAAGGAAGCTTAAGGAAAGGCCTTAGTATTAACTATTCTGACCCTTTTAACTCCAACTCTCGTATGCGATCAAAAGGAAAGACCATCGATCGACGGCTAAGGCCTGGTGTCGATCGACGGTGAAATCGGAAGCAAGTGTGAACGAGATTTGATATGTTCACCAAGATAATTTAGACCAGCTCTCGCATGCACCTAACAAGCTACTCCAATGGAGTCTATTATGGCATAAAACCTACTCTCGTAGTCATCCATGTCCTACTTTCGAGATCCTAGGTAGCTACTCTAGAATGCAAGCATTAAGCACAACTTAATTGATGGATATTAACTTAACCTAGCAATCATACTTTTGGGCTAATCCATGATTGTTGTCATTCAACCCTAAATCTAGTTGATAACTACTCATACATAATCAAAGTAAGAATAATAATTTGAATATAATGCATAGATAAATATTGGGGTTCCAATACAAATCTCACTAAGGAGTTATGAATCTTCTCCCCTAATAGAATACTAAAAACTCTAGAACGCCGCACCATACGTCACTCTCTGTTACTGGTGTCATACATAAAGTATAAATATAAACCCTAAAATCTAGGTCAAAACTTGTCCAGGGGTAATGTTGTGTCTTGTCTCTAAACTGGGCTTGAAATCGTCTGTCTGCGAATTGGTCATCGATCGATGGCAAGTGTTCAGCATCGATCGATCTTGGTCATGTAAAATCGGTCGACGTCAAGATAGTGTCGTCGATCGACGGCAGTCTTGTACTTCGACTCTCTCAATGATCAGCTACAGATTATTCTCCTCTAAATGCTCCAAAAGCTCCAAGTATCTCCATACATCTCCAAAACGTACATGGACCTATAAAGACCTTACAACATAGCCCAAACACACATAATAGACCCTAAATAGAGCCTATAACATGGCCTAAAACTGATAATAAATAGGTTATATCACTTCTAATAAGGAATATTTCCTTAAATCGATTTATTACTACCAATATATATAATTACCTAGCGTAGTCTTTAGAAATAAGATATCTATTGTGTGTCTTTGCTCTTTGTGGATTCGATCCATAAGTACTACACATGATCTCTCTTGGAAAGAGTATTATTTTGTGTGTTAGGATTAAGGGTTAATTTGATAGTTAAATGTTTAGGATATTTATACCTTGCTAGAACAATAAACACACCATGTCAGAAGTTGGAAGCAACCTACATTTAGCTAAACAACATCATCGAAGGTGAGTGAATGCCTAGAGAGTATGGAACTCCGAGTAGATAAGATTTGTGCCACTGCTGAGAGGTGTGAACGGTAGAAGAAAACAAGTGATGATGCCATAAGGAGACATGTAGAACTGCAGAAAGTTAGAGTGGATCAGATAGGTGCTATTGTAAGAAGGAAGTTACAGCAGAGGGCTACAAGTAATGATGCAATCAAAAGTTTTGTAGGCTGTTGGTTAGAAATGTCTGAAGAGGATGTTGAGACTTGTTATCCAATAGGTTCTGCACCTTCCCAAGATTAGTCCTGCTACCATAACGTCAACCTAAAGACTATAAACAAACTAAAAGTAACCCACTATTAGGTATTCTTTCGTTTTTGCATTAAAAAGATCTAAGACTCAGGAATTGAGGACCATCATCGATCGACGGCTGTCTAGCATCAGTTGACGCCACACCATCAAGCGTCGACTGGCACTTCACTGCACCGTTCGACGCTCACGCATGAAGTAGGTATACTCGACGAACATTATTACATTTTTATGGCTTTTATTTATTTCCTTTGCCAGTATATAAATGTATAACACTAAGAAAATTATTGTTTAACTCTAGGGGAGGTGTCTACTGACATTCTGTTTTGTTTTGAGTGTAAGTGAGTCATTTTGGTGAGCTGAAACTCAATCAGTTGGGGATGAGGAACCTTATCCAAAAAAATACCACCTAACCACTCTCTAGCACCATTCTGAGTTGCTGATTTGCAGGTGATATTGAATGGAAATGCCAAAGGGAATCAACATGCTTGTAACAATGCTTGAAGGAACCAAATCCGACCTCCAACTAATCAATTCAAATCGCTTATAGTGGGGCTTGGTATACAATGAATCAGATACCTCATGCAGGCCTGGAAGGTAAAAGTTAGTGTGTTTCTGGTTTCCTCTCTCTTCTCTTCGGCATCTATAGAAAGAAAGAAAAGATTGAGATGATTCCTTGAGATGCAAAGGGACAGAAAAATTTCTTGCGACTCCATTATTATAATTGAAAGGGATCACACAAATTTGGAAGCGAGGGGGTAAGAACATTTTCTATTTCCCCATTATTCGCTTACGCTTGGCAGAGCTGAAAAGGAAGAAAATTATAAATAAAAAAAGAGAGAAAAAGATTCAGAGATGAGAGAAAAAAAGAGAGGAAATGGACTACATAAGACTGCTTGTGTGTTCAGATACCTGATGGGGTAAGAGTCTATGTGTCCACTGATCGATACTCACGAGGTAAAGACTACACCTTTTTATTTAAGAAATGAGGTTAGTAGAGGGGTATGTCATGCAGTATTGCTGAGTGTTCGTATGACAAGGTTACAACATTGTAAAGATGATTGTGTTGTTCTAAGGAGCTAGTGAGTCCATATGTTTTCAAACATCTTCCACATATTTGTTTTATATTTGCATGATGACAATCAAAAAGATAATTCCGGGAGAGTTGATAGGTCCCATAATTTACAATTTTTGAGCCATATTATATGCCATATTTAGAGTGTTTATTATGTATTTTGAGTCTGTTTTAGGTAATGTACAGGTCTAGGTGCGTTTTGGTGCACTTGGGAGATTACAAAGCAATATGAAGCTTGAAGAGGAGAAACCTCGAAGCTGTACAGATATGAGAGTCAAGATATGATGAGAGTGTCGACTGACGCTTCCATGGCGTCGATCGACACTACTGCGGTATGACAAGGCCGAAGAGACTTTTAAGAATTGCACATTTGCCCAAAAATTTTCTTATTTTTGAAGAAGCCCCTATAAAATGTTTTAGATAATCTTAGTTCTGATGATAATTTAGAGAGATTAGAAAGAAAGAAGGCTTAACCAAGGAACAAGTCTAAAATGTAATCATGATTAAGAGTCTAAGAGAGTATTATGAACTGTTTAATTTATTCATTAAGATGAGATCACAAATATATAGAGTAGAGGTTACAAGGTTTTTCAGAAACAAAGAATGGAACATGTGGTCTAGGAGAGGGGGTGGAGCGCCTATTTGAATTATAGGTAAGGAGAGCCATTCAAGTGGCATCTAGCATCTTTGACCAGATGCTGGTTACTTTCCAGCTGTTCAAGCCTATCAAGGTCTATCCTCTCTTCTTTTCCAATGGATGGATAAGGGTAAATACTCAAGGTAGGCGTGTGGTAACTCCTTCTTTTACCTGGATGATCTTTTTACCATTTGGCTGTCCCAACCATTCTTCTCCCATTTTTTATTCCCTTGACCCAAATATGTACCTCTACTTAACACTCCCCTTCAAGCTTGACCATGTGGAACAAGACAAGCTTGGAATTCTATGAGATCTTCCTCATGAAAAACCTCATCAAAGAAAATCTATTGGGATAGAACCTTGATGAGAGAAAAAAGTAAAGACCCCATAGCGGGGGCATTTGCTAAGCTTAGTAAGATCAATGAGTCCCAACCGTATGTGGATGGCCTCCATTGTTTTCTGTCTTGCAGATTTAGTAAACACATCAGCTAGCTGATCCTAAATTCTAGTGTAGCACGACAATGTGACTCCTTGTACGATCATCTGCCTTACCTTATGGCAATCAACCTCAATATGTTTAGTCCTCTCGTGGAACACCGAGTTGGAAGCAATGTGCATGGCAGCTTGGTTGTCACAATGCATAACCATAGGGGTGGCTTGATCAATCTCCAAGTGCTTCAATATTCCCTTGATCCAAACCAACTCATTTGTCAACTTCAACATTGCCCTATACTTAGCTTCTGCATTAGAACATGAGACTACCTTCTGATTCTTTCTCTTCCATGTAACCAAGTTTCCACCAATGAAGGTACAATAGCCAGTAGTAGATTTCCTATCAGCTCTATCACCAGCCTGATCTGCATGACAGTAACCAACAACTTCAGTGTTCCCATTGCACCCCATCCAGATCCCTTGATCTGGTGATCCATTTAGATACATCAAGATCCTTTCCACCATGCGCCAATGATGCTCCTTTTGGAGTTGCATATGTTGGCTCGCCTGATTCACAGCAAAACATATATCAGGTCGTGTAATAGTTAAGTATATTAACTTACCAACAAGCTTCCTATAGAGCTTAGGGTCATGGAATGGCTTGCTATCTTCAATCTCCCCCTCACGTGGGACCTTGTATCCATCTTCCAAGGGCATCTTGGCTGTCTTTCCTCCATATTTCCCTACATCTTTCAAAATATCAAGTGTATACTTTCTTTGGGACATGAATAACCCTTCCTTGGATCTACATATCTCAATTCCAAAAAAGTATTTCATCTCTCCCAAGTCTTTGATTTCAAATATTGACTTTACAAACTCCTTAGTCGAGTTGATACCATTTTGATCACTTCCAGTGATAATAATATCATCAACATACACAAGGAGGACAACAATACCTAAGGGAGTTGTGAGAGTGAAGAGGGTGTGATCGAGTTCAAATTTCCTAAACCCCTTACCATTCAAAGTTGTGCTTAACTTATTATACTAAGCTCTTGGTGACTGTTTAAGATCATAGATAGCCTTCCTTAGTCTCAACACATTTCCTTTCTTGACCAAGTTCTCCAAACCAGGTGGAGGATACATGTAAACTTCATCTTCAAGTTATCCTTGCAAGAAGGCATTCTTCACATCCATCTGGCAAAGACCCCATTCCAGGTTTACTGCCAAGGACAACACTATTCTGATTGTGTTGGAGTTTAGTCATTGGTGCAAAAGTATCAATGTAGTCTTCTCCATACGTTTGGGTGAACTCTCTTGCAACCAGTCTTGTTTTCCTCCTATCCACCTTCCCATTTGCAAGATATTTGATTGTGAAGATCCATCTACTTGACACATCCTTTTTTCCTCTCGGTAATTCACTCCCATACCAAGTGTCATTCTTGATCATAGCATTGACTTCATCCCCTACTGATTCTCTCCATGCCTTATCCATCATAGCTTCTTCATATGATCTAGGAATGTTCTTTTCATCTAGACTGGTCATGAAAGCACAATGATCTTCAGGTTACTTAGAAAATGAACACACAACTTGAGAGGGATGTTCTACAGCTTGTGCATTGTAGTAAGTCCTTGTACCAAATAAGCTTGGCGGTTCGTTACTTAACCTTGCACTTTTTCTCAAACCAGGCTGCTCCACTTCTTGTCCCTGATCATCCACATGTTCAACAACCTCATCTTTCCTAAGTAGAGTACCTCATGTGGGAAGAATCCATTTCGTTGGTCCATATGGTTCAACCGGCCTTGGTCGATCTGGTCTACCCGGTTGTCTTGGTTGATCTGGTTCACCCGGCTGTCTTGGTCGATCTGATTCACCCGGGTCATCTAGATTTTTTTCTTTTCCCCAGCATCATTTCCAGCCTTTTTTCTTGGTCGATCTGATTCACTCGAGTCATCTAGATCTTTTTCTTTTCCCCCATCATCATTTCCAACCTTTTCCTCAACTTCTTCTTGTTGTTTTTCACTTTCACCTTGATCATGAAAGTCCACTTGACTAGGTCTAGGTTCATCATTCCCCCCCCCAGCCTCATGGTCGAGGTCGAGTGATTGTGGTGAACCTGTCCGTCTTGGAGGTTCATTCTTTGGTTCTTCAGTATCACCAATACCAAGTCCTTCTAGGATCGTTCTCAGATTAACTGCTCTATCTGATTGTTGGGATAGCTCCTCCAAGTTTTTCCACTTCTTTTCTTCATAGTAACCTTTTTTTTCCACAAACTTCACCTCTCTTGAAACTAACACCCTTCTACTCACTGGATCATAGCATTTATACCCCTTATGCGTAGTTGAATACCCAATAAACATAGCCTTGACACTCTTGCCTTCAAGCTTGTTCCGTAGTTCACCAGTGATTAGCACAAAGCAAAGGCACCCAAACACCCGAAGATAATCCAATGGAGGTTTGTATTTGTTCAAAACCTCAAATGGGGACTGGTCTTGAAGAATCTTGGTGGGGATGATGTTGATCAAGTAGCATGCAGATGCCACTGCATCACTCCAGAACCATTTTAGGACATTGGAGTGAAACATCATCGACCGTGCCACCTCCATAAGGTGCTGATTCTTCCTCTTGGCCACACCATTTTGTTGAGGAGTGTAAGGGCAACTTGTTTGATGTAAGATTCCATGTTGAGCAAGGTGTTGCTTGAAAGCATGGCTTGTATACCATTATCTGATCTAAAAATTTTAAGCTTTGCATTGTAATGGTTAGTCACATAAGTTTGAAAACTCTTAAATGCATCAAGAACCCTATCCTTAGATGGCATCAAAGTTATCTAGGTGTATTTAGATTTTTCATCGATGAATGTCACAAAGTACTTATAATTATCCATAGACAAGCAAGGTGCAGTCCACACATTTGAATGAACTAAATCAAAGCATTTATCATAAGTAGTACTAGATGTTGGAAAAACAGTCTTACAATGCTTACCTAAAATGCGAGCTCCACACTCATTATTTTTAAACACAACACCTGGAAACATCAAGTTCAAATCTCTAACATGAGGATGACCTAGTATAGAATGCCACAAGGCATCATTATTCAACATAGAAGCAGAAGTAAATGAGTAAACATAATCAGGAACATGAGTAAGATCTTCTAGCATATATAAGTCTCCCTTGGTTACTCCCTTTCCAATTAGTTTCTTGCTCTCAATATCCTGAAACTTCACATGATTAGGGCTAAAGATCACATTGCATTGTAAATCAGAAGTACACTTCTTCACGAATAGCAAATTTGAAGTGAAGTTAGGCATGTTGAAGGCCCTAGATTCTTTATCAAACAATTTCAGATTGCATATTCCCTTAATTGGGACCTTCTCACCATTAGCTATCATTACATAACCATGAGCTGGTTCAATATCTTTAATAAGTCTAGTATCACTAATCATGTGATGGGATGCACCAGAGTCAATTATCAAATGTTTAGACATATTGCAAGCATTATATGAATGGCAACTTCTAGCTGGTTCATATGCAATCCTAGACTGACCTAGATGATTATTTGGGTCATACTTAGTCCTAGAGTGATCAATACTACCAGTCTCAATCAAGGATGCATCAAAAGAATACCCAAGGGTGCTACCAATGTCCTTGAAGATCTTGATTAGAGCATCAATGTCTGATCTTCATTGAACCTTTGTTTACTTGGTTGAATGGTTTGAGTTGACATGACCACCATCTCTCGCCCATCTCCTTCATTGATCCGCTTTGAGGTACCCGCAAAACTTGTCCCATGTTGCTCACTGATCCATAGGAGAGGTGAGCTCTTGAATCCTTGTCCTCCATGAACTTAACCGGCTTCAAGTGTGGGTGTAGTATCGAGCATTGACTCTTCTTGTGTCCATGCCTCTTAAAATTATCACATGTCCCATTGAACTTCCTTTATTCAAATCGGTTGTGCATGACTCTGTTGCTTGAGGAACTTCAACTTGATTGCCTAGAGAGAGCTCTCCTTTACCTCCAAATATTCTGAGAGACGCTTGCTCCTTCTGAATTTGAGCGCATACATCCTTTAGATTAGGAAGTTTCCCGGCCCTTAGTATATGCTTGATCAGATCATTGTAAGTATGATTTAAGGTAAGTAAGAGGCCAAAGACCTTCTCTTGCTCTCTTCTCTCATTTAGCTCTTCTTGGTCAGTAGTGTTTGGCCTCAACATCTCGAGCTCCGACCATAAAGCCCTAAACTTTCCCAAGTGTCTTGTAAACTTCATGTCCTCTTGAACCAGATTGTTGATTGCCCTCTTCACCTCAAACACCCTAATCAGATTTGAGATGTTCCCATACACCTTCTTGAGTGTATCCCAAAGATATTTTGCCTTCTCACAATAACTATATGCGTCCAAGATTTAGGGATTAAACGAGCTTTGGAGACATAACCAGCATGTCTTCTTGCAACCACTTGTCCTCCTCTCTTGTGGTATCCTCCTCATCATGTTCATCCTCAGTAATGAGCTTTGGAGCTTCGCCAGACGTGATATGTCCCCAAAAAGTCTTACTCCCCACAACAGTCTTCACCAACCGAGACCATAGGAGGTAGTTTCCTCCCTTGAGTGTAACCGGAACCACAATCTTGTTGTTTTCCATCTTGATTGTCTTGAACAAAGGATGAGATCCAAAAGTCTTGAGTCTTTCTGTGAATCAAACCCAGATTATGAGGAACCTGACTCTAATACCATAAAATGTTTTAGATAATCTTAGGTTTGATGATAGTTTAGAGAGATTAGAAAGAAAGAAGGTTTAACCAAGGAACAAGTCTAAAATGTAATCATGAATAAGAGTCTAAGAGAGGATTATGAACTGTCTAATTTATTCATTAAGATGAGATTACAAATATATAGAGTAGAGGTTACAAGGGTTTCAGAATCAAAGAATGGAACATGTAGTCTAGGAGAGGGGGTGGAGCGCATATTTGAATTATAGGCAAGGAGAGCCATTCAAGTGGCATCTAGTATCTTTGACCAGATGTTGGTTACTTTCCAGCTGTTTCAGTCTGTCAAGGTCTATCCTCTCTTCCTTTCCAATAGATGGATAAGGGTAAATACCCAAGGTAGACGTGTGGTAACTCCTTCCTGTACTCGGATGAACTTTTTACCATTTGGTTGTCTCAACCATTCTTCTCTCATTCTTTAATCCCTTAACCCAAATATGTACCTCAACTTAACATCCTATACGTGTTAAATTTATAAATATTTATTTTACAGCTGCTGTTTAAGCTATTCTTTACTTTATCATTAAAGAGGTTTTCGAAAGAAGATCATAACTCCTTTAAAGATTGAATAGAATTCCAGTAATTCTTACCCCAAATCTTTATGCAATTATTTCAGATTATGATTTTGTGTTTCTTCAATCATGTTAGAATAATTCACTTGTTAGATCTAAGGATTTTCTAAGGTTTTTATGAACTTATGATTGATAGATCTGCTAGGGTAATCCATTGTCTCCTTTATCATGATGGTTCTTACTGCTTGTCCTTAGATTGATAGATATGCTAGGGTAATCCATTGTTATCAACTTTGTACTTAGGACTAGAAACAAATACTCATACCTACAATTTATACCGAACCCAACCCTAAATAATAATTATAGTGAAATAAAAAAATTGGAAGGCATATAAAGTCAACCTGAAATGACAATATCATATTTTTAGGTACTAATTTAATGTTTGTATTAACTTACTATATGTAATTCTTTATTTTTGTTTGCATGATCTATCAATTTAGTTGTTCAACCAACATAAATCATTTTGGATCATCATGTTTATTATGTAATTAATGATAATGAAACCACAAATTATGCATCTTATAGCAATAAAATTTATGTTATATTTTTAAATTTTGATTGTGTGAATAACTGTTTATAAGAAAAAATCACTTCTTAACTATAGTTTTGTGAAAATATTGGTAATCAAACATAAATTAGTAAATTATTTTTTTATATATTGTAATAAGGCCCAAAAGACACAATTTTGGAGGTAGTTAAGAGCATCTTCTAATTTAACTTAAATATGACATTCAATATCCTATATATCAATTGAAAACTTTATTGGAAAATTTGTTAAATATGACTCAAAAATTGATTTAAATGCAAAAGTATACTAGAACATCAATCAAATGCAAAACTAACCCAAAAGCCTTGTGAAATTACAATCAGCCCCTTATGACCAAACAAAAAACCAAAATTTATTTTTACGAATATAACATTTGGAAGTCTTCTGAGTTTGGATGACTTCCTCGAAGTCGTCTCATATAATTGCTCTTAAACATAATTTATAAATTTTATTAAAAAAAAATCTTGGGAAAAAATTGAAATCATGTAATTATAAACATTTGAAAATGATATAAATTAAGATATAGTAAAATTGAATTGTTTTCAACATAGATGAGTGAATGTAGTGAGTCATGGTATCTTTGGTTTAGGGTTTGGTAACATAAGTTGTAATATTTTTTGTATTCTTAAAGGTTTATTTTTCAAAGCTTAACATTTTTATTCAAAAATTAAATTTTACCTATATGTATTAGTTATGTATATATTAAACACTTTTTAAGTTGAATTTGATTATAATAAAGTGTTTAGTTAGTTAATTAAGTTCAGAGTTTATATTTAGAGTCTAGACGACTTCAAGGAAGTTGTATGATGAATGATCTTTACATCAGATGACTTCTGGAAAAGTATTTTGGGCGAGTAGTAAATTTAGGTCGGGAAGACTTTCTTCTGAATCAAAAGTTTTTAACTTTATTGAAATTTTGTCTCCTTGTATAAATAAAATTTACACATTATCTATTCCTCTCAAATGGCTACAACAAAAATGTAATGTTTCTCATTCTAAAGAAAAGTTGGAAGATTTCTAGAGAAGTCGTCTCTAAAAACACACACATAAAGCCAATTGCAAAATTAACCCGTGTAGAAGACTTACACGGAAGTCTTGTAGCGAATAGATCTGGAAAAAAAATTCAAAAATCATTGTTAAATCCAATGAGGTTCATATTTAACTTTTCCAAGCACACCTCACATCTTAATGAAAGTCATTGAATTATTCTTGACCAAAAATTATGAACTTGAGTAACTCTAGTAAGCTTATAAATTTTGAAATAAAAAAGTTGAGATTTTGGTATGAAATAAAAGAGGAAGTGAAAAGGAAGTGGTTTGTGTGTGTAATAAGTAAGAATATGAAGATGTTGATGCTGATTTTAGGTGCATTTAGAGCTTGCAATTGTGTGTTCGTGGTGGTTGATGTATTGATGACAATGACAATGTTGTAAAAAAAAAGAATATGAGGATAACTTAGTAAAACAACCGTTTTGAAAAAGAAAAAAAACAATTAATGATATTTTCGTGAATAATCCAAACTTTTAGGGTGAATAAAGGAAATAAAAGTTCCAAAAAAAACTATGGGTTAGTTTTATATTTGACTTTTAAGTTTTGAATCATTTTTGAAAGAACCCCAACTTTATATAACATTATAAACCTAGATTCATCCCCTAAATACTAAACCTAAACAATAATCACTATATCCTAAACTAAAAGTGGTATCCAAATTTTTGGTATTTCAAACATTTTTTCTAGTTCCTTTTTCATTCTTGATTTGAAGTTTTTCTTATGTGTGCTTTATTATTATTTTCAAATTACTCCCTTATCATTTTCTAGTAACAGTAAGGCGGTTTAAACTTATCCGAGGTAACTAAAATGAATTACAAAAAATACTACATACTATAATAATACTAATCTATTTTAATGACCAAAAACTAATGAATTAAAAATGAAAATGAATTAAAATGAAAATGAATTAAAAAATACTACATAGTATTTTTTTTCATTTTCCATAATAACAATTTAATTAAAATAAAAAAAGAATTAATTAAAAATGAATTGGAAAAATTACTACATCGTAAAAATATAATAAGATGACGATCAAAGTTGATTTATTTTTGACCAAACACATATAAAGATAACATATGGTGATAATAATAATGATAACAATAATAATAATAATAATAATAATAATAATAATTTTAATAATAATAATAATAATAATAATAATAATATATTTTATGCTTCAGAACAGAAATATATCAAATAAAAGAGTTTTATTTTCTTATAACCAAAAACATAAAATCCAATAACGGCTACATCCTAATTTTCTAGTTTTGTTAATTAAATCGTTTTGAGTATCATGTTTGTCATCAAATTATTTTCTAAAACTTATTATTAAATATATTTTTTTAATTTTCTTTTTGTTAGGACTTAAAAGTATAATATTATATTTTTATAAATCTCATTTATTTACAATTTAGAAAAAAAATACTATCAAATACTCTTTTACATTTTTTTTTATATTTTAGAAAAAACAATACTATCATATAATATTTTAAAATTATAGTTTGTTTAGGATTTTAGAAAAGTTAAGTTACTATCAAATAATTATTTCTAGTTACTATTAAATAATTTTAAAACTACTATTTTTACAGTTTGTACCACTACTATTTCTACGATACATTTTTGTTAATTAAATTGTTTATATTATCACGTTCATCATATAATTCTCTTTGAAAATAACATCAAACAACTTTTTACAATTCTCTTTTCGTTCGAACTAAAAATATTTGATACAAATCTCTTTTAGCTTAGGATTTTTTTTTTAAAAAAATACGAATTACTATCAAATAGCCTTTTATGTTTTTAAGATTTTAGAAAAAAAAATTAATATTACATAATATTTTTCAATGATTTTTCGTCTTGGATTTAGAAAAATAAATTTGCCAACAAATAATTAATTCTAGTTAATATTAACTATTTATAAATTTCCTTTTTCAAAATTCGTTTTTACATTTCTCTTTGTTAATTAAATAATTGTATCATGTTTATCATTAAATTTTTAAAAATAAAAATTACTATTAATATGCTTTTACAATTCTCTTTGGTAAGGATTTAAAAACCAAAAATAATAAAAATATTCTTTTTTGGTTATGATTTAAAAAAAAAGGAAAAAAATATGTTACAAAATTTTTTATTTAGGATTTTAGAAAAAAATATTTTTACATAATGGCATGCTTTGATCACGCATTTGATAATCTTGTATTCTATAAAAAAAATTAAATATAATTTTTTAATAGAAACTTTTTTATTTATTTAATTATATATTTTTTGCTTATATGTATAAACACATATTCACACATACATATGTACGATACAACATCATAATTTAAAAATTTATGAGAGAATTATAAGATGTAGTAATGATATTCAAAAAGACTTGAATCAAGAAATTAAAAAAATGCTCATATAATATTTTTCTTATAAATACTATTGTTTTGTGAAAAATAATATGATGAAACTTGGACCTTTTTATAGATGTGAAATATTTGAAGTAAATTTTGGTGTATAATTTTTAAACGTACATTTATTTGTTAATAAAAAGTTAGTTATTTGTAAAAAATAACAGGATTACTTTTAAAACTTATTTGTTTAGGCTTGTTAATAAAAGAAATATTACTTATTTATAATTAATTTTTATTTATGATTTTTATTAAATAATTTCTTGTACTCGTAAGATTTTATAATTCGTTTTTCAAGTTTTTTTTTAAAGTTACTATTTTCATTTTATAATTCTATTTCTTTAGTATTTTTGAAAATGAATATTAGAATATTTTTAAAAGAACACTTACTTCAAATAGTTTTTTACAATTGTTTTTCATTTAAGGTTTTGGAAAAGGAAAATTACTATCAAATATTTTGTGAATAAGATAATTATATATTTTTGGTAAAAATTAAACATAAGTCAAAACCTTAAATATATATTGTCTAGTGATTATATGACAATAATTTTGTTTCTCTAGAATCTTAATAAAAGAGATTTGTAAAATAAATTTTTGAAAAAGAATTCTAACTACAAGACAGTTTTTTTAATCATGACCAATGAAAATTGTAAATTTATATTTAATACTAATTTTTTTTAATAATTTTATGATAAATATGATACTAAAACCTATTTAATTAACAAAGGAAGATTGTAAAAATAGTAATGGTAATAAAAAACCAATTGTAAAAATATCAATCTCTAAAAATTATTGAATATTAAATGGAAATAATTATGTGATAGTAATTTATTTTTTAAAATCCTAAGCATAATATAATTGTAAAAGATAATGTAATGGTAATTTTTCTTTTTAAAAATCTTGTAAAAAGTTGTAAAAAATATTTTTTAACAATAACTTTTCTTTCTAAATCTCTTTCAAATCCTAACAAAAAAAATATTTGTATCATATCTTTTGAGGCATGTCACAATTTTTTTTTATTATTGACACAGAGTGATCACATTGATTAGCAATTTGAAAAGCCAAACTTTATATAATAAAATATCTAAGAATTCAAACAAAATAAAAATTTTAGAATAGGCATAAACTTAAAACAAGCATCAAGAACTCCAACCATATCAAGTAGTCCATCCCTCACCAAGACCGTATGCATCTGTGTAACCAGCATGGGTATGCTTGTGGCCATGATGATGGTCATGGTCCCCACCGGCCTTTGCTTCATCCAATATTTTCTGAACATTCTCTGGTATAGGTTCTTCAGAGACCCGTCTGATGGATCTCGGGAGCCCAGAGACGAAATTAGCAATGTAATCTGTAAGCTCGCCGGATTTGCTTTCCTGCACCATAAACAGTGAATATTGGATTTGTGTAATTATTCTGAGATACATATACCTTTAAGGATACAAATTGCCAGTAAGAAATCTGAAAATGGCAAAACTTCAGATTATTCACAGATACATATACCCTTTAATTTGTTTTCTACAAATAAGTAAACTCAAGCAACACAAACATAGAGGCTACAGATAGAGGTACCGTGATGATAATGAAACAAAAAAAATGCAAAAAAAAAAAAAAAACAATGTACAAGAAAACAGTCAGATCTTATTAATGTTAAAGCTAATGATAATTGATTTTGACGATCTATAGTCTGAAATTGGGTGTGGTTGTAACACCTATAGTCATTACATGATATCATTTTAGCATAAACAAAAGAACCTCTGCTTTGTGCTATTTAATAAAGCTAAGATGACTACAGAGTCCAATGAATCACTAACCTGAGGCCACCGGCTGCCTGAATGAGTAACAAACTTTGCCTTTGGAAGAGCCTTAGCTACACGTTGGCCTTCCTCGCTCCATACATCAGACACTTCTTTAGACCAAATCACTTGCATCGGGATACCATTGACCGCATCTGAGTTACCCCACTGTGCAATGTCAAAGCTATGGTTAAGCTTCTTAAGCGAACTAACAACAGCTTCCCTCCCGTTTCTTCCTTTCAAAAGTATCCTATGAGCTTCGATTTGAGATAAAGTCATCTCCTTTGAGCAACGTAAGCTCACTAGCTTCTTGAAACCAAACGAAAAGCCTAACAAGACGTCTCTGATTACAGGTATGTGCAAAACCCACAAGGGCAATGCTGGGTTTATAGTGTAGTCAACAAGTGTTATACTTCGAACACTTTGGGGATTCTCAGAAACCCAATTTGAAGCTAACCCAAGAGCTGAATCATGAAGAACCAAATGCACAGGAGCTAAACCCAAAGTATCAATCACTTGACCTAAAACCCTAGCAGTTTCTTCACTCCCTAGTTCAATAGCTTTCAAGCTTCTCCGTTTCGAGTTCTGAATCTTTATGATCTCCTCGTAAGGCAAATCTCCAGTCTCAACCATATGATCAAAGGCCCAGAAAACGCCTTTCTCTTGAATCAAACCATAAACTTCCTTAACTCTACCCACAAACCCTATCTCTCTATCTCCACCTATCACTACCATCGTCTTATCAGAGAATCCATTCCCGGGCAAATCAATAGCTACGCCATGAATCCCTTTAAATCCAAGAGAGTGGATCATCTCTCGAAATGCATACGAACTAAGCCCTAACCCATGAACGATTATCACATTCTCCGATTGAACCGGACCAGATTCAGCTACAAATACTTCGATCGGTGATTCGTCTGGGTTTACCTGGACTTTGATCGTTCTTCCGTCTGAGTAATGTTGACGGAGAGCTGGTGGGAGCGAGAGAAACCAGGATCTGGGATCGTTCTGAGAAGAGTAAAGAGAGAGAGATACGAAGAGGAGAGTGGCGAGTGAGAAGATGAGTGTGAAGTAGAACCAAAAAGGAAAAGGGTTCTGAGATTGAGGTTTAGGGTTCTTCATAGTCGATTCTTTACTCCCAGTAGGAACTAAGGTTTTCGTTTCCTCTTCTTCTTCTGTGATAATCGCCATTAAAGAGAGCTTTGGAAGATGGGAAAAGGTGAGAAGTGGAGCTGTCTTTCAGAGATCTTTTCTCAGTAAACGTGAAAAGAGGAAAGTCTGCTTTAAAAACATCATTCGAGCGTGCTTATTATTACATTGTATATCAACGGTCAATCGTCTTAAAGTTTTTTTTTAACAAAAATAAATCTCAAAATTTTCTTTATTTTGAAAATTTTCATATTTCTTTATCTTTCAATTTTAAACTTCACCTCCAAAAATTCATTTCATAAATCTAAACTTTAAATCTAAATTAGTTAACCTAAATGATATAAATGTATAATTATACTATTTAATAAAATCTATTTTGATCATTTTTCTTCTCAAAGTATCACTAGGTGACCGAGTTACAAAAAAAAAATACATAAAATATAAAAATACATAATTCACTTTTAGAATTTTCGTATTTTATAGTAATGTCTATTGAAGAATGAACAATTAATCAAGCTACAATAATCACATCTTATTTTGGGTACAAAAGAAAATACACAAAAAACACAATTCAATTTTAGAATTTGAGTATTTTATGTTATTGCTATGTTAAATTATATATTTGTAGTATATGTTATAATTGTAAACCCAAATAAAAAACTCCTAAGATTATTCGCTAGACGACTTTTTGGAACTTTCAAAGAGAACCCAAATCGGTCAAGAATATGCAAAAAATATCTCAGATTTCGACATGGCAATGGAGGAACAATCAGAGGATACAAATCGACAATAATACCGGCAACCGGATCCAGCCAAAATCATCTAGAAGGCCTTTCAAGATTTTAAACTTGAATGGGATAGAACAACAACATGGACAGTTCATGATGCTGCACAAGAGGAATTTGAAAAGGACCATTGGCATTGCTTGGTTACTAAAGGTCTCCATCCGGATCACCAGAACTCAGTTGCTATCAATGTAGCTCTCCCTATGATCTGGGAGCTGGTAAGAAAGGTAGGAGGTCAAGTAAATGACAATGGTTCTGTAAATTTTTACTTTCAAAGAGGGCATCACCTCCTTATGGTGCTAGAGAAACAATCGTCGAATATGGATGGCTTGTGGCTATTGATCGATAGTCTAGTCAAAATAGATCGACCTTCATGAAGCAAATACCTTTCAAGGTGAAGATTCTCAAACTTCCCAATATTTATCGTCACCACGGTATTGTCGAGAGTATTGATTCTAAATTAAGACAAGTAGAAGATGTGACTATTGTAGAATCGACAATCAATCAAGAAGCTGCGGTTTGGGTCAAGGTTAAGTTTGATCTTGATGATTTCATTATTACCCACGAGGACTGTAGAGATAATGAAGAATCAAAAGTTTGTGGAGTTAGACTTCAGGTACACATGTCTTCCAAAAATCTCTATGTGAAAATCTTCGCCCTAAATCTGAGGTTCTATAGTTGTTGGACGTTTGCCAGAAGAAAAATCTCACTTCACATCATACTATTTTGCACCAAAAGTACGTACCCGAAAAAGCAATCCAAGAAGGTATGATGATGGTGGTGTCGCGCCAACATATGCGGCTGATGGTGTTCCAAACATATTTTTCCAACTCGAGCGATTGGGTGGGTAATTAAAAGAGGTATGGTGGTCGAGTGAAAAAGACTCCCGTAGTGAACACAATTACATTCTACTCAATTGCGAGGATACATGGATGCATTATTTTGAAAGGTAACATATATGGAAACTTATATATATATATATATATATATATATATATATATATATATATATATATATATATTTGAACTGATTAACTTAATACAAAATGTATTTTTCCAACAAATTTGTTACTCAAGTTGAAGAAGCAATACCATGGATATCCACAAGTGAGCTAGACAAACGGAAAGATCAATACTTTATTAAGTGGTTGAGGAGTTAGGTTAGTAGCCCAAATTTTTATGGCATACACCTCTATTCTTAATTAATATGAATAATTTGAACATTGTCTTTATTTTTCTAGGTTGAATATGACGATCCATCTTACCCCCATGGTTTCACGAATTAGTTGAAGTTCTAGTTGCAAAGGTCACGACATCACATATATATATTTTACACGAGACTTTACCTTTCATGCATAAGAGTATGGTAGACGGTGGGCAACATGTAACTGTGGAATATGTATTAAAGGCGAAACAAATTCCTACGAGATCTTGTAGGATATTATTGAGGTGGAATTCCCAGGGTTATTGAAGATGAAATGCGTTCTCTTCAAATGTGAATGGCTTGAACCCGTCATCAACTGGTGCATCATTATGTTGCTAGTCAGTTTCCCCTGTAGGTTTTGATAATGTCTTAGATGAGTGTCTTAAAGCATTCAAACATTCTACATCAATACTTAGCAATCGCACTTGGTAGGTAACCGATGGGTGTTGATCGATGAACATATGTGGGTGTCGATCGATGCTTGCCATTTCACAAGATCCTATGGACTCATCATGGGATGTCGATCGGTGCTCGGCTTGTGATGTCGATCAGCGTTCGGTCTCGGATGTCGAATGATAGTTGATATACTATGGATTTACCTACTTCACCTAATATATATAGTATATTTAGAGTCTTTTATATGCATTTGGCATTGTTTTAGAGCATTTATAGGTCTAGGTACTTATTGGAAGCAATTGGAGTTTTTGGACTATTTTGGAGCAATTAGGACTACTCAGCAAAAACCCAGAGTTGGATCCAGATTTATGAATAGACCATCGATCGATGTCACACACTATGCGTTGATTGACGATGAAGTCGGCAGAAAGATTGGGAAACTACAAGTTTTACGCAGAAGTCTCATTAATTGCAACACAAGTCCATGGTCAAATTTAAACTATTTATTAGGGTTTTATATCTTTGTTAAACCCTAAGCTTATTATTCTGAAACTAAGCAGCCACAAAGTTAAGAGTTTTAGAGTTGGAACACATTGCTACATCTATTGGAGAGAAAGATCTTATCATCATTACAGAGAAGATCTTGAACTCCTTATCTTTTTACTCATTCTATTCTATGCAATTAATTCATAATTTAATGATGTTTTTTATTGCTATGTCTGAGTAGTTCTCTATTAGATTTAAGGTTATTCAATGGTAGTAATGTATTGGTGATCTTATAGAATTGTTAGGGTAATCTTCTTGGTTCTTTGTTTAAGTTGCACTTAATGCTAAGTTGAATTTGATCACTTCAATATTAGAAATTAGGGTTCTATAGTGCAAGCGAAAGCATGATTATAACTTGGAATCTATCTTAAACAATCTAAATAACTAGTAACAAACGAGAGTTGAATTAGAAGTTTAGAGAATCTATTAAACCACGAAATTAGTACTGTTTAGAATGAGCATCGATCGATGTCATCGTATTGCTATCGATGGGCGCTCAGCCGATATGCGCGAGAGTGATCTCATAAACTCTAAGGTTTAAATTTAGAACGATACTTAATAAAACCCTAGCAATCTATAAATCTGCATTATTAAAATTTACTTGAGAATTTCCCCTAAGTCTAGTGCCCTAAATTAATCTTCACAAACCAAATCAATCTTAAAGATCACTTTTATTGTTAATGTTATAATTCATCTAGCCTTAATTCGAAGATAATAAATCTATTGTGCAATCTTAGAGTCTCTGTGGATTCGATCCCCCTAAGTACTACGCTGAACCTCTTATTTGAGAGAGTAAAGTAGAAATTTAGGGTTAATTTAAAAGTGAAATAAAACCCCACATCAAATTTGGCGCCGTTGTTGGGGACTCTTTCTTATTGCCGTTAGATTTCATTTAGAATATTGTCTAGATTTTTACTTTACTGTTTGCTAAATTATTCTTTCCCTAAACCTTATGATACAGTACCTGAAGGAGAGAATATGGATTCTGGACAACAACCATCGAGCAACGGAGACCATCTGGAATCGATCGACATTAGCCCACTGCTGTCGAGCGATACTCTTCCGTTACCATCGATCGGTACCGACAGCCGGAAGCAGGTAAGTACGCCTTTACTGAATCCGATAATGAGAAAGTAGTCTTGATTTAACCAATGAATAATAAAAGCAACAAAGCAAGCCAACCAATTTTATTATCAGGAAGCTGCAATTCCTAATCAAATCACTAAATCTCCAAAGAATGAGATAAAGATTGAATTGCCAATGCTCGAATACCTAAATCCCATCAGAACTTATTCCAATAGGTCTGCGATTCGATTATCCGATAACCATGCTGGAAGATCTGAACTTGATATCGATTTCCTAATTATGGCGCAAAAAAGTCAGTTCAGTGGTTCTCCTACTAAACACCCGAATGATCACATCGAGATGCTAGAAGACATGGTGATCGACGATTTCCATCGCTGAAAGCTTTTTCCTTTTTCCCTAGACGGTGACGCCAGGAGGTGGATGAACCAGCTACCACCAGGATCCTTGACTTGTTGGGAAGACATTTGAAGCGCTTTCATAAATCACTTATTTGATGAGGAGAGTTACTGGGAAGCAGGAAGAGAAATATCCACTTTGGTTCAAGGTAGTCGTGAATCTTTTAGAAACTCCTGGAATAGGTTTAAGAGCCACCATCTTTCGTGTCCGCACCATGGATTCTCAGAGCCCCAACTAATCAATACTTTGTATAGAGGACTCAACCTAGACTATCAAACCATCCTTGATAAAGCCAGCGACGGGAACTTTGGTACCCAAAGCCCTACAAGCGCTAAAAGGCTAATAGAAAACATAGCTTTAGGTCGAGCTTTCGAATAAAGAGACACCGAAAGGAGGGAACCACCATTATTCACAGAAGAGGAGCACTCGATCCGAGTTAGAGAAACTCTAGCATCAGTTGCAGCCCTTCTGGATGGAACTTATCTCGATATTATGGTGAGAGCAACACTGTCCCTTCTAATTTCGAAAAACGAGTTGAATTCTATGACGTGATGAACCAGCACGATCAAATATTTAGGAAAGACACGAGCGATTCCACAAGGAACTGCGACACCACTGTGAATATATACTAAAAAAGTTCAAAGTCAAAAATGTACCAAGTCTTCACAGGAAACCGTAAAATAGACGCCGACCTAAATAAGACGTTAGATCTTATATACTCCGAAATTACAGAAAAAATTGAAACTTCGAGCGAACACATTAGGAGAATCGACAACCTAGTGGCGAGCAACGCTATGTCCATCAGAAGAGAGGATGGATTTTTACCTGGTAAAACAAACGCTAAGCCCAAAAAACAATGAAATGTTGTAGCTTTACGAAGCGATCGAGAACTCACCCATGGCGTTAAAGAGAGTATCACCGTCTATGAATTCGAGAAAATCGCAAGGGACGAAAAATAAAATGAAAAATCGTATCCCACTCGAAATGTACGAGAAGAACCCCGATATCCTCCTTGAATCCGATTTACTAGAAAAAATGAAGATCTTGAAGAGTTAATTGTTGAACCTAAGGGAAAAGCACAAACATAGGAGAAATCGATCGACAACCTTTACAGGACATCGGATGATGCGCCCTTGAGTAGCGAACCAGACAAAACAGACATGCATGGCTTGATCATAGGAAGTTGTAATGATATATGTTCATTGTTTGACTAATATCTTCCAAACCACGAGGCCTCTATGCATGAAATAACTTGGAGAATGTGCTAAACTCAATTACAGAGCTCCTCAGAGAAGAATCATATCAAATGGAGTTCAGATGTGGGAGTTATGCCATTTACAAATCAGGAGATCTTCGGTTCTCGCGAATTCAGACATGCGCGCATTCAATGCATGATTTTTCTTGACCAATCTTCCTAAAAATCGTCATCCTTGACCAGTCTTCATCAGATTCCACACCTTTGACTCATTTAAAATCTTCAAGTCAAAGATTTTTTTTTATGCATTGTTTTTACACAAAGATATTTATTATCTTTTATCCTTTCATCTTCTTGTGATCCTATAAATAGAAAATGAATTCATTCAATAAAATCAGCGTAAGTTTGAGTTTATTTTTTGTTTCTTCTTTTTTCTGGGAGAGAGAGAGAGAGAGAGAGAGAGAGAGAGAGAGAGAGAGAGAGAGAGAGAGAGATAGAGAGAGAGAGTCCTTTAGCTAGTTCATTGGTGTGAACCGGCTTGTTGATTTGGTGGTCAGTCAATTCATCTTTGTGTGTTGTTTGGCGGTTAGCCAACACACTACATTCGTTCTTAGGTGGTCAGCCTTAAATCGTGGGTATATAAGGAGCCATTCCGCATCTCTTAACGATACCTTCAATCCATTTCAGTTCCAGAAGTGTCATTTTCCTTCTCGGATCATATCCAACACCCAGCTAAAGTGATCCTTCCGATTTAGGGAATATCACTATCAGAGTCACTTTGGCTGGTTTGTTTTTATCTTTTCATCTTCTCATCTTCCATTTCTAAATACTTTTTCTTCTTTCTATCTCAAATCCGGGCCACCTTCTTACCTAGGCCATATATAAAAAAACGAAAAAGAAGGAAATCCAGCCTTGGGGTGGTTAAAGCATATTTGATTTTTTGGCTAGGTGGTGGAAGAGTAATCCTACTGGCTGAAGAGAAATCCAGCCTTGGGGTGGTTAAAGCAGATTTCACAAAAGTTCTATTTTTCTCTCTATCTATCTCTTACCATTGTTGCTTTAGATTTTGATTGCTGAATTTTGACTGCCTATCATCCTTTGAACCAGTGAAAAGAACTCTGAGTGATCACCTAAAAATTGTGAGCTAAACACTTTGAGAGTGTGAGGGATTTTTATTTGCTAACTCTTTGTTAAGTGTTTTCAGGATGTTTGGACTTCTCAAGAAATCAAATCAGGCTTCAAAACCACAACAAGACGTTTATTATCCTTTCAAAACCATGTTTGAAAAAGAGCAATTGATTTTTGGAGATAAGAAACAATTTACTTCTAAACGGTTTGATTTTGTGCAGAAACAAACAAACCAGAGGAAGAGACAAAATATGTTAGATGATGATGAGAAGAAGGTCAGAAATGGTGATCGTCCCTTCACCAAAGCCAAGAGAAGCAACTGTGATATGCTTGATCAGTACGAGCTTCAGACTTATGCTAGTTTGGATGAGATGTTGCATAAGGCAATTTTTGCTATTCAGCAACTCAAAAAGAAGGGAAACACCAACACTTCCTATGCACCAAAATATCATGATCTAAAGCGACGTAATTTTTCTTCTCTCCCAAATTCTTGAAAACTAATGTGCTTTCTTTTGATAAAAGCAAAGCTGTGAAAACCACAAGCAAAGCTCATTCCACCAGGTGTTTCAAATGCCATAGGATCAGTCATTATGCTAACAAGTACCAAAACCAGAAACCATTGGTGACTTTGTAGAATTACAAAGTTGAAACCGAGCCAGAAAAGAAAGAATTGTCAGTTCCATTGCCAATTTTCGATGACCACACACATGAGCCAATGGCAGGTTTGAAATCTTGTGAACATAAGAAATCATTTTTTTCTCAATCTGAATCGATTCCTGATGAATCTTGTTTGCAATTAACCGTTTTGAAACCAGAGAATCCAAGTAGTTTTGAATTAATTTCTCAGTTTGAAAAGGATTCTGAAAACGTTTTGAACAAGGATTAATTTTATGGTCCTTTGAATACTCTTGGTATTGGTGCATATGAAATTGGTCTTGGAAGCTTTGTGTCAATGCAGGAAGGGCCAGATGAAGAACAAAACCGTGGTCATCAAGCAAACCAAGAAAGATTTCCTCCATTCAAAAAACGGACCAAACTCAAAGTGAGGAATGTTCTGATTATGATTCCTTTGCTTATAAAACTTTTCCTTTTAATGTTCCAGATTTTAGGACAAATCATTTTGAAGAGGGAGGGAATGATGCGCCCTTGAGTAGCGAACCGAACTAAACAGACATGAATGGCTTGATCATGAGAAGCAGTAATGATATATGTTTATTGTTTGACTCATGTCTTCCAAACCACGAGGCTTTTAGGCATGAAATCAATTGGAAAATGTTCTCAACTCAATTACAGAGCTTCTCGAAGAAGAATAAGATCAAACGGAGTTTAGATGTGGGAGTTATGACATTTACAAATAAGGAGATCTTCGGTATTCGCGAATTCAGACATGCGCGCATTTAATGAATGGTCTTTCTTGACCAATCTTCCTCAAAATCGCCATCCTTGATCAATCTTCATCAGATTCCACACCTTTGACTCATTTATAATTTTCTAGTCAAAGATTTCTTTTTCTATGCATTGTTTTTACACAAATATATTTTTTATCTTTTATCGTTTCATCTCCTTGTAATCCTATAAATAGGAACTGAATTCATTCAATAAAATCAGTCTAAGTTTGAGTTTATTTTTGTTTCTTCTTTTCTCTGAGAGAGAGAGAGAGTGAGAGAGAGAGGGAGAGAGAGAGAGAGAGAGAGAGAGAGAGAGAGAGAGAGAGAGAGAGAGAGAGAGAGAGAGAGAGAGAGAGTTCTTTAGCTAGTTCATTGGTGTGAACCGGCTTGTTGATTTGGTGGTCAACCAATTCATCTTTGTGTGTTGTTTGGTGGTTAGCCAACACACTACATCCGTTCTTAGGTGGTGAGCCTTAGATCGTGGGTATATCAGGATCCATTCTGCATCTCTTGACGATCCCTTCAATCCATTTCAGTTCCAGAAGTGCCATTTTTCTTCTCGGATCATATCCAACACCCAGCTTAAGTGATCCTTCCGATTTAGATCAACCGATGCACTGAACCTATAATTACTCAATGCTCGAATCTTAGAATCGGTCGACGCCCTGACCCATAACCAAGCGAACTGGTTAGGACAAAAATCTACCATGCCAACGCTCCCTTTTCTCCAAAAAATGCTAAGCAGAAAAAGAAGAATCTAGACAAAGCAATATGCAAGAAAGAGTTTGACAAAATAAACTTTGAGATGCCACTAAGTGATGCCATTCACATCTCGCCCGCCATCAAGCAGTACGTGAAAGATGCAGTTTCGCGAGGATTCCATGAATCAGAACACTGTGTGATGATGGTATCCGAAGAGGTGTGTGAAATCATTAGAGGAAAAACTCCAGTTAAACTTCTTGATCCCGATAGTTTCGTTTTAGATTGCACTATTAGCAATGAGAGATTTCAAAAATCCCTCTGCGATTTAGGCTATAGTGTAAACCTGATGTCTTACTCCATCGCAGTCACTCTCGGACTAACACAATTTCAACCTACCAGGATCACTCTCGTTTTAGCTGACAGATCCACTAAAATCCCGGAGGTTATACTTGAGGAAGTTCTCGTACGCGTTAATAACTGATTAACTTAATACAAAATGTATTTTTCCAACAAATTTGTTACTCAAGTTGAAGAAGCAATACCAGGGATATCCACAAGTGAGCTAGACAAACGGAAAGATCAATACTTTATTAAGTGGTTGAGGAGTTAGGTTAGTAGCCCAAATTTTTATGGCATACACCTCTATTCTTAATTAATATGAATAATTTGAACATTGTCTTTATTTTTCTAGGTTGAATATGACGATCCATCTTACCCCCATGGTTTCACGAATTAGTTGAAGTTCTAGTTGCAAAGGTCACGACATCACATATATATATTTTACACGAGACTTTACCTTTCATGCATAAGAGTATGGTAGACGGTGGGCAACATGTAACTGTGGAATATGTATGAAAGGCGAAACAAATTCCTACGAGATCTTGTAGGATATTATTGAGGTGGAATTCCCAGGGTTATTGAAGATGAAATGCGTTCTCTTCAAATGTGAATGGCTTGAACCCGTCATCAACTGGTTCATCATTATGTTGCTAGTCAGTTTCCCCTGTAGGTTTTGATAATGTCTTAGATGAGTGTCTTAAAGCATTCAAACATTCTACATCAATACTTAGCAATCGCACTTGGTAGGTAACCGATGGGTGTCGATCGACGAACATATGTGGGTGTCGATCGATGCTTGCCATTTCACAAGATCCTATGGACTCATCATGGGATGTCGATCGGTGCTCGGCTTGTGATGTCGATCGGCGTTCGGTCTCGGATGTCGAATGATAGTTGATATACTATGGATTTACCTACTTCACCTAATATATATATAGTATATTTAGAGTCTTTTATATGCATTTGACATTGTTTTAGAGCATTTACAGGTCTAGGTACTTATTGGAAGCAATTGGAGTTTTTGGACTATTTTGGAGCAATTAGGACTACTCAGCAAAAACCCAGAGTTGGATCCAGATTTATGAATAGACCATCGATCGATGTCACACACTATGCGTTGATTGACGATGAAGTCGGCAGAAAGATTGGGAAACTACAAGTTTTACGCAGAAGTCTCATTAATTGCAACACAAGTCCATGGTCAAATTTAAACTATTTATTAGGGTTTTATATCTTTGTTAAACCCTAAGCTTATTATTCTGAAACTAAGCAGCCACAAAGTTAAGAGTTTTAGAGTTGGAACACATTGCTACATCTATTGGAGAGAAAGATCTTATCATCATTACAGAGAAGATCTTGAACTCCTTATCTTTTTACTCATTCTATTCTATGCAATTAATTCATAATTTAATGATGTTTTTTATTGCTATGTCTGAGTAGTTCTCTATTAGATTTAAGGTTATTCAATGGTAGTAATGTATTGGTGATCTTATAGAATTGTTAGGGTAATCTTCTTGGTTCTTTGTTTAAGTTGCACTTAATGCTAAGTTGAATTTGATCACTTCAATATTAGAAATTAGGGTTCTATAGTGCAAGCGAAAGCATGATTATAACTTGGAATCTATCTTAAACAATCTAAATAACTAGTAACAAACGAGAGTTGAATTAGAAGTTTAGAGAATCTATTAAACCACGAAATTAGTACTGTTTAGAATGAGCATTGATCGATGTCATCGTATTGCTATCGATGGGCGCTCAGCCGATATGCGCGAGAGTGATCTCATAAACTCTAAGGTTTAAATTTAGAACGATACTTAATAAAACCCTAGCAATCTATAAATCTGCATTATTAAAATTTACTTGAGAATTTCCCCTAAGTCTAGTGCCCTAAATTAATCTTCACAAACCAAATCAATCTTAAAGATCACTTTTATTGTTAATGTTATAATTCATCTAGCCTTAATTCGAAGATAATAAATCTATTGTGCAATCTTAGAGTCTATGTGGATTCGATCCCCCTAAGTATTACACTGAGCCTCTTATTTGAGAGAGTAAAGTAGAAATTTAGGGTTAATTTAAAAGTGAAATAAAACCCCACATCAAATTTGGCGGCGTTGTTGGGGACTCTTTCTTATTGCCATTAGATTTCATTTAGAATATTGTCTAGATTTTTACTTTACTGTTTGCTAAATTATTCTTTCCGTAAACCTTATGATACAGTACCTGAAGGAGAGAATATGGATTCTGGACAACAACCATCGAGCGACAGAGACCATCTGGAATCGATCGACATTAGCCCACTGCTGTCGAGCGATACTCTTCCGTTACCATCGATCGATACCGACAGCCGGAAGCAGGTAAGTACGCCTTTACTGAATCTGATAATGAGAAAGTAGTCTTGATTTAACCAATGAATAATAAAAGCAACAAAGCAAGCCAACCAATTTTATTATCATGAAGCTGCAATTCCTAATCAAATCACTAAATCTCCAAAGAATGAGATAAAGATTGAATTGCCAATGCTCGAATACCTAAATCCCATCAGAACTTATTCCAATAGGTCTGCGATTCGATTATCCGATAACCATGCTGGAAGATCTGAACTTGATATCGATTTCCTAATTATGGCGCAAAAAAGTCAGTTCAGTGGTTCTCCTACTAAACACCCGAATGATCACATCGAGATGCTAGAAGACATGGTGATCGACGATTTCCATCGCTGAAAGCTTTTTCCTTTTTCCCTAGACGGTGACGCCAGGAGGTGGATGAACCAGCTACCACCAGGATCCTTGACTTGTTGGGAAGACATTTGAAGCGCTTTCATAAATCACTTATTTGATGAGGAGAGTTACTGGGAAGCAGGAAGAGAAATATCCACTTTGGTTCAAGGTAGTCGTGAATCTTTTAGAAACTCCTGGAATAGGTTTAAGAGCCACCATCTTTCGTGTCCGCACCATGGATTCTCAGAGCCCCAACTAATCAATACTTTCTATAGAGGACTCAACCTAGACTATCAAACCATCCTTGATAAAGCCAGCGACGGGAACTTTGGTACCCAAAGCCCTACAAGCGCTAAAAGGCTAATAGAAAACATAGCTTTAGGTCGAGCTTTCGAATAAAGAGACACCGAAAGGAGGGAACCACCATTATTCACAGAAGAGGAGCACTCGATCCGAGTTAGAGAAACTCTAGCATCAGTTGCAGCCCTTCTGGATGGAACTTATCTCGATATTATGGTGAGAGCAACACTGTCCCTTCTAATTTCGAAAAACGAGTTGAATTCTATGACGTGATGAACCAGCACGATCAAATATTTAGGAAAGACACGAGCGATTCCACAAGGAACTGCGACACCACTGTGAATATATACTAAAAAAGTTCAAAGTCAAAAATGTACCAAGTCTTCACAGGAAACCGTAAAATAGACGCCGACCTAAATAAGACGTTAGATCTTATATACTCCAAAATTACAGAAAAAATTGAAACTTCGAGCGAACACATTAGGAGAATCGACAACCTAGTGGCGAGCAACGCTATGTCCATCAGAAGAGAGGATGGATTTTTACCTGGTAAAACAAACGCTAAGCCCAAAAAACAATGAAATGTTGTAGCTTTACGAAGCGATCGAGAACTCACCCATGGCGTTAAAGAGAGTATCACCGTCTATGAATTCGAGAAAATCGCAAGGGACGAAAAATAAAATGAAAAATCGTATCCCACTCGAAATGTACGAGAAGAACCCCGATATCCTCCTTGAATCCGATTTACTAGAAAAAATGAAGATCTTGAAGAGTTAATTGTTGAACCTAAGGGAAAAGCACAAACATAGGAGAAATCGATCGACAACCTTTACAGGACATCGGATGATGCGCCCTTGAGTAGCGAACCAGACAAAACAGACATGCATGGCTTGATCATAGGAAGTAGTAATGATATATGTTCATTGTTTGACTAATATCTTCCAAACCACGAGGCCTCTATGCATGAAATAACTTGGAGAATGTGCTAAACTCAATTACAGAGCTCCTCAGAGAAGAATCATATCAAATGGAGTTCAGATGTGGGAGTTATGCCATTTACAAATCAGGAGATCTTCGGTTCTCGCGAATTCAGACATGCGCGCATTCAATGCATGATTTTTCTTGACCAATCTTCCTAAAAATCGTCATCCTTGACCAGTCTTCATCAGATTCCACACCTTTGACTCATTTAAAATCTTCAAGTCAAAGATTTTTTTTTATGCATTGTTTTTACACAAAGATATTTATTATCTTTTATCCTTTCATCTTCTTGTGATCCTATAAATAGAAAATGAATTCATTCAATAAAATGAATCTTCGGTTCTCGCGAATTCAGACATGTGCGCATTCAATGCATGATTTTTCTTGACCAATCTTCCTAAAAATCGTCATCCTTGACCAGTCTTCATCAGATTCCACACCTTTGACTCATTTAAAATCTTCAAGTGAAAGATTTTTTTTTTATGCATTGTTTTTACACAAAGATATTTATTATCTTTTATCCTTTCATCTTCTTGTGATCCTATAAATAGAAAATGAATTCATTCAATAAAATCAGCGTAAGTTTGAGTTTATTTTTTGTTTCTTCTTTTTTCTGGGAGAGAGAGAGAGAGAGAGAGAGAGAGAGAGAGAGAGATAGAGAGAGAGAGAGAGTCCTTTAGCTAGTTCATTGGTGTGAACCGGCTTGTTGATTTGGTGGTCAGTCAATTCATCTTTGTGTGTTGTTTGGCGGTTAGCCAACACACTACATTCGTTCTTAGGTGGTCAGCCTTAAATCGTGGGTATATAAGGAGCCATTCCGCATCTCTTAACGATACCTTCAATCCATTTCAGTTCCAGAAGTGTCATTTTCCTTCTCGGATCATATCCAACACCCAGCTAAAGTGATCCTTCCGATTTAGGGCATATCACTATCAGAGTCACTTTGGCTGGTTTGTTTTTATCTTTTCATCTTCTCATCTTCCATTTCTAAATACTTTTTCTTCTTTCTATCTCAAATCCGGGCCACCTTCTTACCTAGGCCATATATAAAAAAACGAAAAAGAAGGAAATCCAGCCTTGGGGTGGTTAAAGCATATTTGATTTTTTGGGTAGGTGGTGGAAGAGTAATCCTACTGGCTGAAGAGAAATCCAGCCTTGGGGTGGTTAAAGCAGATTTCACAAAAGTTCTATTTTTCTCTCTATCTATCTCTTACCATTGTTGCTTTAGATTTTGATTGCTGAATTTTGACTGCCTATCATCCTTTGAACCAGTGAAAAGAACTCTGAGTGATCACCTAAAAATTGTGAGCTAAACACTTTGAGAGTGTGAGGGATTTTTATTTGCTAACTCTTTGTTAAGTGTTTTCAGGATGTTTGGACTTCTCAAGAAATCAAATCAGGCTTCAAAACCACAACAAGACGTTTATTATCCTTTCAAAACCATGTTTGAAAAAGAGCAATTGATTTTTGGAGATAAGAAACAATTTACTTCTAAACGGTTTGATTTTGTGCAGAAACAAACAAACCAGAGGAAGAGACTAAATATGTTAGATGACGATGAGAAGAAGGTCATAAATGGTGATTGTCCCTTCACCAAAGCCAAGAGAAGCAACTGTGATATGCTTGATCAGTACGAGCTTCAGACTTATGCTAGTTTGGATGAGATGTTGCATAAGGCAATTTTTGCTATTCAGCAACTCAAAAAGAAGGGAAACACCAACACTTCCTATGCACCAAAATATCATGATCTAAAGCGACGTAATTTTTCTTCTCTCCCAAATTCTTGAAAACTAATGTGCTTTCTTTTGATAAAAGCAAAGCTGTGAAAACCACAAGCAAAGCTCATTCCACCAGGTGCTTCAAATGCCATAGGATCAGTCATTATGCTAACAAGTACCAAAACCAGAAACCATTGGTGACTTTGTAGAATTACAAAGTTGAAACCGAGCCAGAAAAGAAAGAATTGTCAGTTCCATTGCCAATTTTCGATGACCACACACATGAGCCAATGGCAGGTTTGAAATCTTGTGAACATAAGAAATCATTTTTTTCTCAATCTGAATCGATTCCTGATGAATCTTGTTTGCAATTAACCGTTTTGAAACCAGAGAATCCAAGTAGTTTTGAATTAATTTCTCAGTTTGAAAAGGATTCTGAAAACGTTTTGAACAAGGATTAATTTTATGGTCCTTTGAATACTCTTGGTATTGGTGCATATGAAATTGGTCTTGGAAGCTTTGTGTCAATGCAGGAAGGGCCAGATGAAGAACAAAACCGTGGTCATCAAGCAAACCAAGAAAGATTTCCTCCATTCAAAAAACGGACCAAACTCAAAGTGAGGAATGTTCTGATTATGATTCCTTTGCTTATAAAACTTTTCCTTTTAATGTTCCAGATTTTAGGACAAATCATTTTGAAGAGGGAGGGAATGATGCGCCCTTGAGTAGCGAACCGAACTAAACAGACATGAATGGCTTGATCATGAGAAGCAGTAATGATATATGTTTATTGTTTGACTCATGTCTTCCAAACCACGAGGCTTTTAGGCATGAAATCAATTGGAAAATGTTCTCAACTCAATTACAGAGCTTCTCGAAGAAGAATAAGATCAAACGGAGTTTAGATGTGGGAGTTATGACATTTACAAATAAGGAGATCTTCGGTATTCGCGAATTCAGACATGCGCGCATTTAATGAATGGTCTTTCTTGACCAATCTTCCTCAAAATCGCCATCCTTGATCAGTCTTCATCAGATTCCACACCTTTGACTCATTTATAATTTTCTAGTCAAAGATTTCTTTTTCTATGCATTGTTTTTACACAAATATATTTTTTATCTTTTATCGTTTCATCTCCTTGTAATCCTATAAATAGGAACTGAATTCATTCAATAAAATCAGTCTAAGTTTGAGTTTATTTTTGTTTCTTCTTTTCTCTGAGAGAGAGAGAGAGTGAGAGAGAGAGGGAGAGAGAGAGAGAGAGAGAGAGAGAGAGAGAGAGAGAGAGAGAGAGAGAGAGAGAGAGAGAGAGTTCTTTAGCTAGTTCATTGGTGTGAACCGGCTTGTTAATTTGGTGGTCAACCAATTCATCTTTGTGTGTTGTTTGGTGGTTAGCCAACACACTACATCCGTTCTTAGGTGGTCAGCCTTAGATCGTGGGTATATCAGGATCCATTCTGCATCTCTTGACGATCCCTTCAATCCATTTCAGTTCCAGAAGTGCCATTTTTCTTCTCGGATCATATCCAACACCCAGCTTAAGTGATCCTTCCGATTTAGATCAACCGATGCACTGAACCTATAATTGCTCAATGCTCGAATCTTAGAATCGGTCGACGCCCTGACCCATAACCAAGCAAACTGGTTAGGACAAAAATCTACCATGCCAACGCTCCCTTTTCTCCGAAAAATGCTAAGCAGAAAAAGAAGAATCTAGACAAAGCAATATGCAAGAAAGAGTTTGACAAAATAAACTTTGAGATGCCACTAAGTGATGCCATTCACATCTCGCCCGCCATCAAGCAGTACGTGAAAGATGCAGCTTCGCGAGGATTCCATGAATCAGAACACTGTGTGATGATGGTATCCGAAGAGGTGTGTGACATCATTAGAGGAAAAACTCCAGTTAAACTTCTTGATCCCGATAGTTTCGTTTTAGATTGCACTATTAGCAATGAGAGATTTCAAAAATCCCTCTGCGATTTAGGCTATAGTGTAAACCTGATGTCTTACTCCATCGCAGTCACTCTCGGACTAACACAATTTCAACCTACCAGGATCACTCTCGTTTTAGCTGACAGATCCACTAAAATCCCGGAGGTTATACTTGAGGAAGTTCTCGCGTTAATAACTGCAATATACCTGCAGATTTCATAGTGCTTAAATATGAGCGAGAACCTCGAAATCTGATTATATTAGGAAGACCTTTCTTGGCAACTAATGGAGCAATCATTGATGTCAGAGGAGGACATATATGCCTCAACATCGGGGAAGATACCGATGATTTTTGACATGGAAAAGATAATAAAACAACCTTTGATTGACGGTCAAACTTACCATATTGATCATCTTTCTAATCTATTGGAAGAATCATTCATAGATATGTGCTCGAACGAACCTTTAGAGAAAGCAAGTAAATCCTCTGAAGGCGACATCCCTACGTTAGAAGATCACACTAGAGAGTACACAAGGTTGATGGATGCCACAGAAGGAATTTTCAACATCGACATCAAAGATCTCGATCTGTCGACACCCGTCGATCGACATCCCGACGTCCCCATCGATCGACATCCCGACATCCCCATCAATCGAAACCGTATTGCAACCGACGATTAGAGCAAAGCTAAAGCACCTAAAATCGAACTTAAACCACTTCCAACTGGCCTTAAATATGCTTTTCTTTACGACAACTCCTATCATGTCATAATAAATGCCAATTTGAGTAGCGGAGAGCAAGCACCATTGATTAATAAACTACGAAAGCACCACAAAGCTCTCGAATATTCGCTAGATGACATACCAGGAATTTCTCCTGATTTATGTATGCATAGGATACACCTTGATGATGAATCAAAATCATCCATCGAGCATCAGAGGAGATTGAACCCTAACCTGAAGGAGGTAGTTAAGAAGGAAATCATGAAACTCTTAGAGGCAGGCATCATTTACCCGATCAAAATCATCCATCGAGCATCAGAGGAGACTGATTCATGTTGTCCCAAAGAAAGGAGGAATTACCGTAGTAAAGAATGATAAAGATGAAAGAATGATAAAGATGAATTGATCCCTACTAGAACTGTCACCGGACACATAATGTGTATCGATTATAGGAAACTAAATGCTGCCACACAAAAAGATCATTTTCCCTTACCCTTTATCGATTAAATGTTAGAAAAGGTCGCGAGCCACTAATACTATTGCTTTCTTGATGGATACTCCAGATTCTTCCAGATCCCCATACATCCGAACGACCAAGAAATACCACCTTTACATGCCCCTATGGAACGTTCGCATATTGCAGGATGCCATTCGGATTATGTAACGCCCCTGCGACCTTCCAAAGATGCATGATGTTGATATTCACCGATATGATAGAAGACTTCATGGAGGTTTTCATGGACGACTTCTCGGTATACGGTCTGAATTTCAAGACTTGTCTCGATAACATATGTAAGGTATTAGCTCGATGCGAAGAGAAAAATCTTGTTTTGAACTAGAAAACATGCCATTTTATGGTTAACAATGGAATTTTCTTGAGACACAAGGTCTCAGTAGCCGGAATCGAGGTGGACAGGGCAAAAATTGACGTAATGACTGGACTGCCGCCACCCACTAATGTCAAAGACGTTAGAAGTTTTCTAGGACATGCTGGATTCTATAGACGATTCATAAAAGATTTTAACAAAATTGCTAGACCCCTTACCACACTTTTGTGCAAAGAGGTGAAATTCGATTTTTCACCTGAATATCTTGAAGCCTTTCAAGAAATCAAATCAACACTCGTGTCCATCCCTATTTTCCAAGCACCGGATTGGAATTTACCTTTTGAGATTATGTGCGACGCCAGCGGCTTCGCTGTAGGCGCTGCGCTTGGGCAGAAAAAGGACAAAAAGTTGCACGCTATATATTACGCTAGTAGGACCCTCGATGACACGCAACTCAACTATGTGACGACGGAAAAAGAGTTACTAGATGTAGTATTCCCCTTCGAAAAATTTAGTTCATATCTAGTCGGTTCGAAAGTAGTTGTTCAAACCGACCATGCCGCATTAAAATATGTAATGAACAAAAAGACGTTAAGCCGAGGCTTTTAAGGTGGATTCTACTTCTCCAAGAATTTGATATAGAAGTAAAAGACAAAAAGGTGTAGAAAACGGAGTCGCAGATCACTTGTCACGAATAAGAGTAGATAAAGACATCCTTATAGATGATTTTTTACCCACAGAAAAATGTCTACTTAGCAGAATTGACTTTCGTCGGCAAAGTTAGTTCGTCACATGAACTAAAATCGATCGACACTATGCTAAGCTCATCAAACGACAACATCCGTTGAACATCGATCGATGCTACCCATACACCGTCGACCGACGATGCCTTCGAGAAAGACACTGAAATAATCATCCCTATCGATATCAACGTTAGTTGTAATCTTTCAATTCCAAATAACGATTCTCCTGGAGGCAGAAGTTTAAGTCGGGGGGGGGGGGGGTGTGCACTAAACGCCACCGATAGAACTTGGTATGCAGATATAGTAAACTATTTTGCAGTCGAAGTAGAACCCGAACTCTTCAAAGGATATCATAAAAATAATTTTTTGAGAGAAATCCAGAGATACCACTAAGATGAACCTTATCTTTACAAACACTGCTCTGACGGCATATATAGAAGATGTGTTGCCGAAAGAGAAACTCCAGAAATTCTATATCATTGTCACAGATCCGATTACGCCGAACATTTTGCTAGTTTTAAGACAGTGTCAAAAATCCTACAAGCAGACTTTTGGTGGCCCACTATGTTTCGAGATGCTCAAGCATACGTTGCGAAATGCAGCCCCTTCCAAAGAAGAGGAATAATCAGCAAGAGAAAGAAGATGGAACAAAATTTCATACTTGAAGTTGAAGTGTTCGATTGCTTAGGCATCTATTTCATGGGCCCTTTTCCTTCTTCGCACGTAAACAAATACATACAGGTCGCTGTAGACTATGTATCTAAATGGGTGGAAGAGATAGCAACTCCAAAAACGATGTTGTCGTAGTCGTTAAACTCTTTAAGAGTATTAATTTTCCAATATTTGGAGTCCCGCGAATCGTAATAAGCGATGGAGGTACCCACTTCATTAACAAAGTGTTCGAAAAACTGCTTAAGAAACATGGAGTCCACCATCGAGTAGCTACACCCAATCACCCTCAGACCAATGGACAAGTAGAAGTATCCAACCTTCAGATCAAAGAAATCCTATAAAAGACGGTAGGATCAACCCGTAAAGATTGGTCTTTGAAGTTAGATGATGCACTTTGGGCATACTGAACATTTTTTAAAACTCCATTATGAACTACCCCGTTCCATTTAATCTATGGAAAATTCTGCCATCTCCCTGTAGAGCTAGCGCATAAAGCCGAATGGGTCATAAAAAAGATAAAATTTGATGCTAAACCTGCAGCAGGACAAGGGTACGTCCGATGAGGAGTAGTCTTTTCGATACTCCTTTATCTTTTACTTCATCTCCCTTTCATACTATTACTTATGTTTCTTTATTTTTGTTGCATTTCTAGTTTCGACTACTTATTTATTTATCACTATTTGATCCTATTTTCACCATGTGTTTGAGTGTCTAACAGAGCTAACCTAGAGAGAGATGATCAGAATGGAGACTAGACACACACGATTCAGTCTGACTGCCTACCATCGATCGAGAACTACTTGTTGCTATCGATCGATGGCGTTCTAATATAGCGTAACGAGTTTTTAACTTTATTTATATTATTACCTAATTCAATATCTATTCTATATATGAAGGTATTCCAATAGCTCGAATTACCCATCGATCGACACCACACGTTCTTCATCGATCATCGATGATGGTTTACCATCGGTCGACGCTTCCTTTTGCCATCGATTGATACACTTAACATTGTTGGTATATTCGACTATCTCTAACACTGTTTACTTATGATTTATTTTCTCCCTAACCAATCCGAGGCCGATTACATTGGGGACAGTGTAATTTAAGTCTGGGGGAGGTTTGCTAATGTTATTTGATTGCTTTTGAGTGTTATTTATATCTATATAAGTTTTTTAAAAAGTTTTATTGAGTCAAGAAGAGGACTATGATCAGAAATACACTATTGACTAACCACACTTTAGCACCATTCTTAGAAGGTTATTTTCAGAGATTACTGGAGATACCAAAGTGGATCATCTTGCCACTATATCACACTTGCTTAGAAAGTTTGGAGAAACCGTAGCTGATTTCTAACACTAATCCTGACATTATTTGCTTGTTTTCGGATTTGGTATACATTGGATCAGATTCCTTCTGCAAGTCTGGAAGGTAAAAGTCTGTGTGCTTCTGATTTCCCTCTCTCTCCCCTTCAGATTCAAAAAGGAGTCAAACAGGATTTGGTGGCTACAACCATTAAATCTTGATTCATATGATCCTAGAAAGAGATAAACATGAAAAAAAGAAGTGAACATGATTTGGTGGCAAAAACCATTAGGGCTTGATTCATTGAAGCCTATCCAAATATCTCAATCAATTAAAAAAATAAAATGATACACTCAAAGAAGGGAGACATTGACTGAGAAGAAGTGAGAAGAGAGAGAGGAAAGAAAGCAGAGAAGACTACCTGTGTGTTCAGATATTTAAATAGGTATGAATCCATGTGTCCCTTGATCGATACTCCTAAGGTAAAGCCTGCACTTTTATTTTATGCAAAGAAATGAAATCAGTAGAGAGGCGATTCAAACTAGTATTCGCTAAGTTGTTGGTAGAATGAATTAGGTTGCTATACTATGATAGGGTATATAAAATTTCTCTGTGATTGATTTGATAGGATGTGGCTGCAAGAAAGTGAGGTGACAATTATACTTAGATAGTATGTGAGTCTTCGTTTTTCAAAACTTCTCACACATACTTTGTTGCTTGAGGACAAGCAAAATGTTAAGTCTGGGGGAGTTGATATACTATGGATTTTACCTACTTCACCTATAATATATATATAGTATATTTAGAGTCTTTTATATGCATTTGGTATTGTTTTAGAGCATTTACAGGTCTAGGTACTTATTGGAAGCAATTGGAGCTTTTAGATTATGTTGGAGCAATTAGGACTGCTCAGCAAAAACCCAGAGTCGGATCCAAATTTATGAATGGACCATCGATCGATGTCACACACTGTGCGTCGATCGACGATAAGTTGGCAGAAAGATTGGGAAACTACAAGTTTTAGACTATTTATTAGGGTTTTCTATCTTTGTTAAAACCTAAGCTTATTATTCTGAAACTAAGTAGCCACAAAGTTACACAAGAGTTTTAGAGTTGGAACACATTGCTACATCTATTGGAGATAAAGATCTTATCATCATTACAGAAAATATCTTGAACTCCTTATCTTTTTACTCGTTCTATTATATGCAATTTATTCATAATTTAATGATGTTCTTTATTGCTATGTCTGAGTAGTTCTCGATTAGATTTAGTGTTATTCAATGGTAGTAATGTATTGGTGATCTTATAGAATTGTTAGGGTAACATCAATATTGTGACGAACATGCATATCCTAACACATTAAACACGAAATTTGTAACGCCCCGACCGCCCACAGCTAATGGGCCACCCACACCCGCTCTCTCGGCCCGTGGGCCCCATCCCGTTCCAACGATCGGTGGTTTATTTTTACAAGGCTTGAAATCATTGTTTACTGACCCTGCAATCACCACCCGACCATTCCTCGTGTTTTGGCCTCACTCGCACGGTATCGCGAATCGCTTCCCGGTAGGTCACCCATCCTTTCACTACTCCAGCCCAAGCACGCTTAAAACTGGAGTTCTAAATGGATGTGTGACGGAAAAGGTAAGTCAAATTTGTCGACATAGGTAGCCAAATCAATTTTCTTAAGCCTTTTTACATATCACAACTCGGAATGTTACAATTCACCCCCTCTCAAAGAACGCAACGTCCTCGTTGCGCACCACGATAGGTCTCAAGACGCCTCTCGGGTCAGAACCGAGATGGCTAACCAGCTCTGATACCACTTGTAATGCCCCGACCGCCCACAACTAATGGGCCACCCACACCCGCTCTCTCGGCCCATGGGCCCCATCCCGTTCCAACGATCGGTGGGTTATTCTTACAAGGCTTGAAATCATGGTTTACTGACCCTGCAACCACCACCCGACCTTTCCCTGTGTTTTTTTCCTCACTTCCCGATAGGTCACTCATCCTTTCTCTACTCCAGCCCAAGAACGCTTAACCTTGGAGTTCTAAACGGATGTGTGACGGAAAATGTAAGTCAACTTTGGTGACATAAGTAGCCAAATCAATTCTCTTAAGCCTTTTCACCATCCCGTTCCAACGATCGGTGGGTTATTCTTACAAGGCTTGAAATCATGGTTTTACTGACCCTGCAACCACCACCCGACCTTTCCCTGTGTTTTTTTCCTCACTTCCCGATAGGTCACTCATCCTTTCTCTACTCCAGCCCAAGAACGCTTAACCTTGGAGTTCTAAACGGATGTGTGACGGAAAATGTAAGTCAACTTTGGTGACATAAGTAGCCAAATCAATTCTCTTAAGCCTTTTCACATCTCACAACTCGGGATGTTACAAAATTGTTAGACATATTCATATACAACACAATCAGAGAATATAGTTCAGTTACACTACTTTACTTTCCAGTAAGGTAGTTCAAAGAATATTGATCTCTTCTTCCACCGCCACAGATCATTTGATTCTTCACACTTTTCTTCTTGAACCGTTTCATCATCTTCTAGCTCTGTTTTTTTTTTCTTTTGTTTTCCATATATAGAGGTCTTCCAAAATCATTCCTAAAAGCTTGTAGTGTCTCATATATTTCAGCTGCATTTTGTATCCTATTTGTATTCCCTTCCTCAACAATGTTGTCAAACCAAGCTTTTTTAGTATATGTAACGATGGCCATGCGGTAGTCTCTTTCTATATTCCATGTAGACAATACATCTAAAATTAAGTCACCTACATGGTGTATCCTTTGCACATACATTGCAGGCTTGTTTCCCCTTCACTTTACATCGAGACAATGTTTCTAAGGTTGGATAGTCACTGATACTCCAAAGCAGCAAGGCTTTAAGTATGAAAGTCTCCTTCACAAACGAGTCATAAACTTCAATACCCTCAGCCCACAGATCTTTTAGATCGTCTATCAAAGGTGCTAAGTAAACATCTATGTCATTACCACAAGTTGTTGGACCAGGGATCAACAAAGTCAACATTATATTCTCATCCTTCATACACATTGTTGGAGGTGTATTATAGTTCACTAACAACATTGGCATGTGCTGTGATTGGTGTTTTGCATGGAGAAAGGGTTCATCTCATCTGAAGAAACTCCAAGTCAAAGATTCCTTGGTTCAACATCAAAGTATGACCATTTATCATTAACTTGTACCCAAGATATAAAATCAACGGGGTGTCGCATTGTACCATCTTCAGTGGCAATGGTATAGTGCCAATGCAGATCTTCAGCCATCTTTTTTTATCCAAACATCCCCCTAAATCTGTCCTTGTTTGGAAAATATCTAAAGACCTTTGCTGGAATTCCAATTGTTATCTCATTATTGTGCTTATCACTTTCCCATCTTGAAACTTTGCATCTTGTACAGTGTTCAGGCTTCTCAAACTCCTTCCTATATAGTATGCAATCCTTCTTGCAAGCATGAATATTGTCGTAGCCGAAACCAAATATCTTTAGAAATTTCTTGATTGCATCCATACTCTTCGGAAGAACATTGTCTTCAGGTAGCATGTCCTGAAGTAAAACCAACAGCTGATCAAAGTAGTTCTGAGACACCCCACTTATAAATTTGAATCTGCAAAGTCCCATGATGGCTGAAATCTTTGTGTATTATATACAATCAGTGTACAATGAAGTTTCAGCATCTCTTAACTTTTAACTAAATTCAGTTTCCTCTGCTGCGTCGTCATCATCATTTGACTCTACCCCATTGTCATTCGTCTGATTTGGATCACCTTCGGCCATATATAATGATGTCTTAAGCAAATCAAATGCCCCCGTTTAATACTGAAGACCACTATCTTCTGTAGGACCATGAATACTCTAACAATAAATCTTATACTTCTTATCCATTCCCCTTCTCACTAGATGTTCAACTATTTTATCTACTAACTGATGACATAAGTTGCGGTAATATCTACAAGGGCATATCATTTCAGACAGATCTCCCGATCTTCTTGCTGATGAATTCACAAAACTAATGGCTCATTCTGAATACTCACGACTATTCCTACATGGCAAATTGCAAAAAGGAAGTTAGCTTTATTTCAATCGGCGAATCCAAGTAAGCTTGAGTGATTTTAGATTATACTTTGGCAGCCCACGTCTCATCCATTTAGTCACGATGGAGATGGATCCGTTCTGAAACGATGTGCTCAAATTAAAACTACGGAGACAAAACACGATTTGTTCACTCGAAGTTCTGTTAACCCTAATGACGAGTTGTGTTTTGCTCTAAAATTTTTGCTGCGCAATTCAGGATCTGAAAAGGGACGGCTCGGATCAGTGTTAGGGAAACAAAGTAAACGGTGTAGGTTCAATAAGATAGAACAGCTCAGATTAAATTTGGTGAGACATATCCAGCGGTGTAGGATTAGCCACATATACAATCTCTGCCTATAATGCTCATTGGCTAAGAATTTATTTTCCTTTTAAATCCAAAATTAACATTTAAATTGGTTATTAATAATAAAATATACCTTATTTTTTTAAAAATTTCGACATCAATATTTCAATTTTTAAAATATTATCTCTTATAAAACCAAAATTTTAAATTAAGAACAAATACTACAAAGTAGTATTACAACAATCTAATTTATATGTTTATTAACACTAAGAATTAGTTCTATGTATAAAGGATTCAATTACCAATTCTTATATGAGTTTTTATAAAATAAGATTACACTTTCATACTTATACGAAATATAAGTCTTTATAACACTAAAATTTGACCTTAAATATGAAAATTTGACATTTATATACACTAAATAGGGTTATTTATATATAGTTTATGATCGAGAACTTTAGGGATTATGGTTTTAACTTTCAGGTTTAGGGTTTATGATCAAAGACTTTAGGGATTAGGGTTTTAACTCTAAGGTTCAGGATTTAAACGTTAGGGTTTGGGGATTTAATTTTAGGGTTTAGGGTTTTAATTTTAGGGGTTATGGTCTAAACAATTGGATTTAAAATAGGAAAAATTGCATTGTAAATACTCAAGTTGGCAAAAGTTTGCACTTTAAACTTTGACGTTCAACATCTAAGAATTTAAACAGTGAAAATAATTTCAATAACATATTAGTCCTTGAAACTAACTTAGTTGTTGGCCACGTCAAAATTGTGACCGGTACTATTTATTATCCAGTCAAAATGATGATGTGACAGTTATTTAAAAAATAATAATTTAAGCAATAAATCAATAAAACAGTTAAAATAAATAAAAATAGGTAAAATAGATAGAAAATAAATAAAATTATATTTTTAAAAACAAAAATTACTGAAAATTTTGAAACTTATAAAAATTATTTAAAAAATACGAAAGTGTTTCTTACAAAATAAATAATAACTTAAAATTTACAAAAAAATATTCAAAAAATCTCAAAAATTCAAAGAACTATAAAATATATAATTTTCATATAATTCAGTTATACACTTTAAAATATTTAAATTTCTTTAAAAAATATAATTTTATCTTTTTTAATTATAACTGCTTTGTATATGCTTCCATTGATGAATAAAATGTGATATACTTTAAATGAATTTTGATTACATTTTAAAGAACTTTTTAAGAATTAATAAAAAATTAGACATATCCAAGGTGAACCAACTCATTGATAACTTGAGTATATGCTAGGTTCACCTTGGATATGTATGAACTTTTATTACATCTTAAAAAGCTTTTCAAAATGTAATCAAAATTCATTTAAAGTTTTTATCACATTTTAGTTATCAATGGAAACATATACAAAGAAACAATTATAATTAAAAAGGATAAATTATATTTCTTAAAATAAATTTAAATATTTTAAAGTTTATAAAAATGAAGTGTGTAAAATTATATATTTTATAATTCTTTGAATTTTTAAGATTTTTGAATTTTGAATTTTTTAAATTATTATCTATTTTTAAGAAACATTTTGTATTTTTATAATAATTGTATTTTAAGTTTTAATTTTTTTCTTAATTTTTTTCTTAATTTTTTATTTTTTAAAAGATAATTATATTTATTTTATATCTTTTTACCTATTTTATTTATTTTAATCATTTTTATTGATTTATTGTTTAAAATAATTAAAAAAATAAATGTCAGGTCATCATTTTGATAGGATAATGAACAATACCAATCAAAATTTTGACCCAGTGAACACGTAAGTTAGTTTCAAAGTTTAATATGTCATTGAAATTAGTTTAATTATTTAATGTGTTAGATGTTAAACGCCAAAGTTTAAAGTGAAAACTTTTGCCAACTTGAGTATTTAAAATGAAATTTTCCCATTTAAAATACTACATTATTTTACATAATAAAACATTATATTACCCAAGCTAACATAATCCATAATACAATTCTTAACATAATAATGTACAATAACCAGCTCTTAAGTTTGTACCAAAACACAATAAAAATTAGCTAGCAATACATAACCTTGTGTAAGTTTCACACAAACATTAGTTTATCATTTGGCATGCCACAACTGAACTATTGCATCTGAAATGTATTCAATCTCTGAATTTGGCCTCCAGACCTTTGCAGTATGAATCTTAGCCACTTTAACCCAAACATTGCTTGCATTTGGACCTAGTGGTACATAGTGGCATAACTCTTTCGGATTCGTTGAAGCTACTCTTCCTTCAGCTACCTTATGTTCAGAGTTGCTGCAATATAAAAGGTTACACTTCTGCTTTGCACTTTTGGTGGAACTAGTGCTGCATGGACTCTACAATTCAAAGCAGATAATAGAAAAATCTTCAAAAACATCAATAAAAGATCCCACGTCAATAAACATACAACCAAATAAAATAACTTCATTCCAATAACATACCTCTGCTTTTTTTCATGGCTGGTTTCATAGGTGATGTTTTTTCTTGGTTGCAGTTGTAGTAGGTGTTGCATCTAAAGGTCTTGTTTTAGCCATGACTTCAAACTTTCGGACTGGCCATGCAAATTTTTGTTAATTTCATCACCAATCACAAACATATCCGCAGTTGGCCTCCACAAATGAGCATTATCGGTAAAAACCTTCACAACTTCAATACTAACAGCATTTGGACCTAGAGGTATATTGTTAACCATCTCTTTGGAATTAGATGAGCACACGAGACCTTCAGCAATAACCTCCTCCTCTTCATTAGTCCAATCATATATTTTGCATATTCGGGTTTCACTTCCCTTGGGCTGCTAAAATGTAAGAAGCTTTTGATTAGATATATATACTGGATACTTCTGCAGAAGAAAACAAGACTGAAAAACTTTACCATGGATACATCTTGAGAAGAGGTTGGATTCCTGTCTAAAATCACTTTTTTTATTGGCCAAGCTATTTTGTATCCCACAACTTCTTCAAGAGATAACACATCTGTTGTAGGCCTGCAAAGAAAATCTTTTAACAAGAACAACCAATGTATTAGGACCAATCAGAACACGACCAATTTTGTACATGGGTTCATCAAAGCAAAATTTTCCTTCACAAAAAACTACATCTTCTGAATCAAACCAATCCAGTGTTTGTACTCTCCCTCCTTCTTTAAATCCAGCACTAGTCCCAGATGTTTCGGTATCACCATTATTTTTTATGTGAGAAGGAAAAGGAATTCTTAAATGTCTTAAGACCAGTTTACCAAATGTAATGAAAATGATTACCTTTTTTTCTTAGTGGTACAAGGTGGCACAACTCTTTCTGCTTCGTTGAAGTTACTCTTCCTTCAGCTACCTTACGTCTAGAGTGGCTACAATATAGAAGGTTGCATTTCTGCTTTGCACTTTTGGTGGAACTAATGCTGCCTCGACTCTACAACTCAAAACATATAATAGAAGAAAATTCAAAACATCAATCAAAGATCCAACGTCAATCAACATACAAACAAATAAAATAACTTCATTCCAATAACATACCTCTACTTTTTTCTTGGCTGCTTTCGTTGGTGATGCTTTTTTCTTGGCTGCAGTTGTAGTAGGTGTTGCATCTAATGGTCTCGTTGTACCCATGACTTCAAACTTTAGGACTAGCCATGCAATTTTCTCGTTAATTTCATCACCAATCATAAAAATATCCGCAGTAGGCCTCCACAAATGAGCATTATCATTAAACACCTTCACAACTTCAATACTAACAGCATTTGGACATATATATATATTGTTAACCACCTCTTTGGAATTAGATGCGCACACGAGACCTTCAGTAATAACCTCCTCCTCTTCATTAATCCAATAATATATTTTGCATCTTCGAGTTTCACCTTCCTTGGGTTGCTAAAATGTAAGAAGCTTATGATTAGATATATATACTGGATACTTCTGCAGAAGAAAAGAAGATTGAAAAACTTTACCATGGATACATCTTGAGAAGAGGTTGGATTCCTGTCCAAAATCACTTTTTTTATTGGCCAAGCTATTTGGCATTCCACAGTTTCTTCAAGAGATAAACACATATGTTTTAGGCCTCTAAAGAAAAGCTTCTGAGCTTAATGCAGACTTAACAAGAACATCCACTATATTAGGACCAATCAATACACGACCACGTTTGTACATCGGTTCATCTGAGAAACTCCTTCACCAAAAACTACATCTTCTGAATCAAACCAATCCAGTATTTGTATTCTCACTCCTTCTTTGAATCCAGCACTAGTCTCAGATGTTTCAATATCACCATTATATTTTCTGTGAGAAGGAAAATGAATTCTTAAATGTCTTAAGGCCAGTTTACCAAATGTAATAAAAGGGATTACCTTTTTTTTAGTGGTACAAGGTGGCACAACTCTTTTGGATTCGTTGAAGCTACTCTTCTTTCAGCTACCTTACATCAAGAGTTGCTGCAATATAAAAGGTTACACTTCTACTTTGCACTTTTGGTGGAATTAGTGTTGTCGGGACTCTACAGCTCAAAGCAAATAATAGAAGAAAATTCAAAACATCAATCAAAGATCCAACATCAATCAACATACAAACAAATAAAATAACTTCATTCCAATAATATACCTCAACTTTTTTTCTTGGCTGCTTTCGTAGGTGATGTTTTTTTCTTAGCTGTAGTTGTTGTAGGTGTTGCATCTAAAGGTCTGGTTGTAGCCATCACTTCAAACTTTAAGATTGGCCATGCAATTTTCTCGTTAATTGCATCACCAATCACAAACATATCCGCAGTTGGCCTCCACAAATGAGTATTATCATTAAACACCTTCACAACTTCAATACTAACAATATTTAGAACTAGAGGTATATTGTTAATCATCTCTTTGAATTTAGATGAGCACACGAGACCTTCAGCAATAACCTCCTCCTCTTCATTAGTCTAATCATATATTTTACATCTTCCAGTTTCATCTTCTTTGGACTACTAAAATGTAAGAAGCTTATGATTAGATATATATATATATACTGGATACTTCTGCAGAAGATGAGAAGATTGGAAAACTTTACCGTGGATACATCTTGAGAAGAGGTTGGATTCCTGTCCAAAATCACTTCTTTTATTGGCCAAGCTATTTTGCATTCCACAGTTTCTTCAAGAGATAAACACATATGTTTTAGGCCTCCAAAGAAAAGCTTCTGAGCTTAATGCAGACTTAACAAGAACATCCACTGTATTAGGACCAATCAATACACGACCAAGATTGTACATCGGTTTATCTGAGCAACTCCTTCACCAAAAACTACATCTTCTGAATCAAACCAATCCAGTATTTGTACTCTCACTCCTTCTTTGAATCCAGCACTTGTCTCAGATGTTTCAATATCACCATTATATTTTCTGTGAGAAGGAAAATGAATTCTTAAATGTCTTAAGGCCAGTTTACCAAATGTAATAAAAAGGATTACCTTTTTTTTAGTGGTACAAGGTGGCACAACTATTTCAGATTCGTTGAAGCTACTCTTCTTTCAGCTACCTTACATCCAGAGTTGTTGCAATATAAAAGGTTACACTTCTACTTTGCACTTTTTGTGGAATTAGTGTTGTCGGGACTCTACAGCTCAAAGCAAATAATAGAAGAAAATTCAAAACATCAATCAAAGATCCAACATCAATCAACATACAAACAAATAAAATAACTTCATTCCAATAATATACCTCTACTTTTTTTCTTGGCTGCTTTCGTAGGTGATGTTTTTTTCTTAGCTGTAGTTGTTGTAGGTGTTGCATCTAAAGGTCTGGTTGTAGCCATGACTTCAAACTTTAAGATTGGCCATGCAATTTTCTCGTTAATTGCATCACCAATCACAAACATATCCGCAGTTGGCCTCCACAAATGAGTATTATCATTAAACACGTTCACAACTTCAATACTAACAATATTTGGAACTAGAGGTATATTGTTAATCATCTCTTTGAATTTAGATGAACACACGAGACCTTCAGCAATAACCTCCTCCTCTTCATTAGTCTAATCATATATTTTACATCTTCCAGTTTCACCTTCTTTGGGCTACTAAAATGTAAGAAGCTTATGATTAGATATATATATATATATATGCTGGATACTTCTGCAGAAGATGAGAAGATTGGAAAACTTTACCATGGATACATCTTGAGAAGAGGTTGGATTCCTGTCCAAAATCACTTCTTTTATTGGCCAAGCTATTTTGCATTCCACAGTTTCTTCAAGAGATAAACACATATGTTTTAGGACTCAAAAGAAAATCTTTTGAGCTTAATGCAGACTTAACTAGAACAACCACTGTATTAGGACCAATCAGTACACGACAACTTTTGTACATCGGTTCATCAGAGCAAAATTCTCCTTCACCAAAAAATACATCTTCTGAATCAAACCAATCCATTATTCGTACTCTCACTCCTTCTTTGAATCTAGCACTAGTCTTAGATGTCTCAGTATCACCATTATATTTTCTGTGAGAAGGAAAATGAATTCTTAAATGTCTTAAAGCAGTTTACCAGATGTAATAAAAAGGATTACCTTTTTTTTAGTGGTACAAGGTGGCACAACTCTTTCGGATTCGTTGAAGCTACTCTTCTTTCAGCTACCTTACATCTAGAGTTGCTGCAATATAAAAGGTTACACTTCTACTTTGCACTTTTGGTGGAATTAGTGTTGTCGGGACTCTACAGCTCAAAGCAAATAATAGAAGAAAATTCAAAACATCAATCAAAGATCCAAAATCAATCAACATACAAACAAATAAAATAACTTCATTCCAATAATATACCTCTAATTTTTTTTTTGGCTGCTTTCGTAGGTGATGTTTTTTTCTTAGCTGTAGTTGTTGTAGGTGTTGCATCTAAAGGTCTGGTTGTAGCCATGACTTCAAACTTTAAGATTGGCCATGCAATTTTCTCGTTAATTGCATCACCAATCACAAACATATCCACAGTTGGCCTCCACAAATGAGTATTATCATTAAACACCTTCACAACTTCAATACTAACAATATTTGGAACTAGAGGTATATTGTTAATCATCTCTTTGAATTTAGATGAGAACACGAGACCTTCAGCAATAACCTCGTCCTCTTCATTAGTCTAATCATATATTTTACATCTTCCAGTTTCACCTTCTTTGGGCTACTAAAATGTAAGAAGCTTATGATTAGATATATATATATATATATATATATATATATATATATATATATATATATACTGGATACTTCTGCAGAAGATGAGAAGATTGGAAAACTTTACCATGGATACATCTTGAGAAGAGGTTGGATTCCTATCCAAAATCAGTTTTTTTTATTGGCCAAGCTATTTTGCATCCCACAGCTTTTTCAAGAGATAACACATCTGTTGTGGGACTCAAAAGAAAATCTTTTGAGCTTAATGCAAACTTAACTAGAACAACCACTGTATTAGGACCAATCAGTACACGACAACTTTTGTACATCGGTTCATCAGAGCAAAATTCTCCTTCACCAAAAAATACATCTTCTGAATCAAACCAATCCAGTATTCGTACTCTCACTCCTTCTTTGAATCTAGCACGAGTCTTAGATGTCTCAGTATCACCATTATTTTTTCTGTGAGAAGGAAAAAGGTATTCTTAAATGTCTTAAGGCTAATTTACCAAATGTAATGAAAAGGATTACCTTCATTCCAGCAAATCCCGGACCATGCCCTTTAACTCTTCAATATGACTCGCCATATCAGAAATCTTTGCGTCTCTACATTGAAGAAATGCTAGCTTAGTAGCCGTAATCCCTCTACTAAACCCCCTTACTCGTCCAGGTTTGTGTTTTCCCAAAATCTTGCTCACACCATCTTCCCTTATGTTATCAACAGCTGATGTAGAGTCCATTTGACTATCAAGTGACTGTATTTGGTCATGATACAAACATTTATACATAAGATAAATCATTGATCATTATCCATTAATCATACACAATATAACAAGTTCCTGAATTCTTACAATAGTCTCAGGAAATTGAGGCATCATAGGTCTACCATCAGCTTGAGTATGTTCCGCAATCCATACCTTGCTCCTACTTACCTTAATTGGGTCTTGACTCTTTTTTTCTATACAAAATAAAGAAATCTCAATACCATTTTATTCTAACAAGATGTACAATGTATAGATGTTTGAGTACTCTTTTTACCATATCATAAGCTAAACGACGCATTCCTTTGCGTCTGGTTGTGTGAGGGATCTGTTTTTTTTCTTAGCTCTCTGTACTTGTTACTTATTTCCTACAATATAAATATGAGTGTGATTAAATCTATAAGACATGACATATAAACAAGCAAGTTACTTAGTTTTAGATAATTAACCGTGAAAGATTTGGTAGTCCTGCTCTTAACCCAAGAGTTCCACACTTGAATGGATGGGATGTTGCTGGGTTTTAAATCTATTCTCTCAGCAGCAGTCTTCGCAACACGCACTTCTGACACTAGCTTTGACTTCCCAGCCCTACACAAACTTCTCAACTGCTTGAAAATAACAGCTTTCTACCACTCTTCTTGCAAGTTAAACCTCCCCTCAATCAAAATAAGCAAATATCAAACATACTTATAATTTCATAATTGTTCAATATAACTTAATTGCATATACAAACATACCTGAATTTCTTCCCACATTGTTTGTTTAGTCGCTGCATCAAGTTTTCTCCAATCATAAAGGGTTACCAGAACGTGTTCCCTCACAGGAGGACCAAAAAAAAGATTATAATGTTACTGAACCAGATCCAACATGATCACCAAAGTCAATGAATGTAAATGCAACTTTTTTTCTAGGATTTTCAGCCACTTTATGCATCTTTGTCGGTCTTCTTTTATTTTTTGCTTTCACTTTATCCTTTGCTAACAGAATTCCTTCAGTACTAGGAATCTCATCATCTTGAGCATTGATAACTCCATCTTCTTTCATATTGACAACTTCTTCTTCATTCTCATTCTCGTCATTCTCTTTCTCTGTGTTCACCTTCTTTTTCCATATTGGCAGCTTCTTCTTTATCCTCCTTTTGTTCCTGTCCAGTCAAACAAAGTTCTCCTTCTGTCTCAAAATCTTCTTTATCATCTTCAGACATTGCTTTCTCAGCCTGATCAGCCTCATTGTCACTACCCTTATCTTCTTCCACAGCGTCAACTTGCAGTGTTACATCTTCTATCTCATCATCTTACGGTGCTACATCTTCTACCTCATCATCTTCCGGTGTTACATTTTCAGCAGCCACTTTCTTCTTTCTACCCCTTCTTCTCTTAGTTACAACGATTTTTTTTTTTGGGAAGCCACTTTCTTTGCTATTGTCTTCTTATTTACCTTTATTTTTTGTTGCAGAAGCAACTTGCGGTGTTTGATCTTCTACCTCCAAGCCTTGATTATGTCTACTACGTTGAGAACCAACTTGTCATCCTCCTCTTGTCTTCGCCATTTCTGAAACTGATAAACAAAAAAAAATCAATCGAAACCCAAGTAGCCTAAATCGAAACCCAAAATCATAAACTTTCACATGCATGTTCACACAATCTAAGAATCGATACCCAAAATCGTCTAAATTGAAACCCAATATCACAAAATTCCACATAAATATTCACAAAAACTAAGAATCCAAACCCAAAATAGTCTAAATTGAATCCCAAAATCACAAGCTACTACATGCATGTTTACACAAACCAAGAATCAAAACCCAAAATAAAATTCGTTTTCCACTCCTTTGTTGATAATGAAGAACCAATATAGATAAGATAGAACAAAGAAGCTACAATTGAAGGAGAACATACCTATTGAAGCTTTATTTTTTTTTGAATAATATGAAAAAGGATTTCGTTTAAGAAAAGGGGTTTCGTTTAGGAATTCTTCGTTTATGAGAACTGAAAAAAGAGCTAAAATTATATCGACGAGTGGCCCGATATATATATATATTAAAATTTGAGATATTTACATTTAAGATAGAATTTAGTTTTAGTTTTGCAATGGTAAGGCGCCTACACTTAACAAGTTTACGCGGCTAAACATATTTATTTTACCACGAGAACGAATATAGCGTTTTATAATGACAAGCACTATACAAAAAGAAAGTGTCGGTATACAATAACATAAATGGAATAAACGATATAATACAAAGCTATTAATACCCGCATTTCTTGTAGTGCTTGAGTTGCTGGTGGAAAATTCTGGTGAGAAGAAGCTCTAAACTTCTTGTTGCTGTAAGGTCTCTGGTGTTGTGAACTCTTGTTTTAATTATCCCTTTGACCAGTTCCATAGAAGTTCATGTTTCCACTATGATTCTCATGCTTCTAAAACCAGTACCATTGATGTAGTTCACGTCCTCTTTGTCGCCCTTGTCACTGGCGGTATTAGTAGCCTCTACATCCTCTGCAAAACTCACCTGCTGCTTCAGAAGCTTGTAAACATTGTCCAGCTGGGTTTTATCTTCATTCATCTGCTCCTTACCAAGCATATCAGCATATATTCTTCTCTTCAGTCAATGTTCTTGGTGCCATTGCTAGATGCCAAGTTCTCAATAAGTCTCACTGCGTCTTTTGGGTTCCTAGTGTTGAAATTGCCATCACTAGTAGTGTCTAGAGCCATATGGTAAACCACAGTGATACCTCTGAAGAAGGTACTTAGCAGTTGTACCTCGTTGAATCCATGGTGTGTAAACTCTCTCTGATATGACTTGAATCATCCAGAAGTTCTTGAATAATTTTGCGGGCTCTAGTGTAAATGTCGCAATTATGTTCCTCAAGTCTTCCTATCGCGAAGCATCAAGGAAATTACGCAGGAAGGCGTTCTCGATGTCTTCTTGGGATGAAAGATATCATGGTGGTAACTCCTTACGCCAATATGAAGCATCTCCAGCAAGTGAGTACTTGAAGACCTTACATAAAAGATAGTGCTCAAGGGCTCCATTAGCTTTGATAGCAGAGAATAGATCCTCAAATCTCTCAAGATGATCCATCGGATGGTCATGTGGGTGACCTTGATAAGGGGCATGTCACAAAACTGTAAAGTATGTATGCTTCAGCTTGAAATCGTTCATATGGAAAGTATGAGGAAGAATAGCAGATATGTCGGCGTAGTATTGATCTGGACGGTTGTAGTTAGCCAACGTTCTGGTGCGAGCAGCCTCAGCTAGAGGTGCATCAGCTTCTCTAGCAGCTTAGTCTAGTTCAGGGATTACAACCCTCTCATCATCCAGTCTCTGTCATGTTGCATTATGTAAATGACCATCTTGGTCATGAAGGATTTCGTTCTAATCCCTCATTGCTTGCTCGCGGGTTAGTGTAGATTGACAAAGGTGTACTGATGTCAACCGTCGCTCGCCCAAAAGTAGTATCGATCGACGAAAGATTGTTGTGGTCGATCGATGCCGTGCGCCTCTCTTTGCGTATTGTGCGTGCTAACAAAGCAGATAATGAGAATAATAGTTTTTTTCCTTGTTGCTTCTTGTACTGCTTGGCATGCACCTGAAAGACATGAAAAAAATTTGTAAGTAACTAAACTAGAAAGTAAAACCTAGACAAAACCTATTAATCAAGTCTAATGGCAAATCCAGTGCTCCCCAGCAACGATGCCAAATTTGATATCACTCAAATTACCTTATGAGCAACTTTACTCTCTTAAATAAGAGGATCAGTTATAGTACATAGGGATAAAATCCACAAGGAGTGTGAACACAAAATAAACTTATAAATATTAAGATTAAGTTAAGCAAGTAATTGCAAAATAGTAAACCGTAGAGATCAATTTAGAATTGGTTTGTAAAACTTATGAGAATGAATAACTACATTAAGGGGTTCAGGTTATAGTATTGGAATATACATGCTAAAAGTTTGTGGTAAACTGTTCTAATACTCAAATACTAAAGAAAGATATCTATCTATCGCTGCGAGTCTAATCAGTCTGCGAGCAAAGAACGAGTGTCAATCGACACTACCTTAGACAATCATTGTCGTCCTAATCAATATTTTCATTAAGTTAATCTTGACCAGCTTTCACATGCATATAACAACCTAGCTCAACAGGATTATTATCAGGTATATATCCTATCGCCGTATTTATCTATAACCTAATTTCATGCTTCTAGTTAGTTACTCTAGAACACAAGCAATGAGATCAGTTCTGATGAAGGATCCTTATAGTTTCAGCCTAGCAATTCTATATTTAGCAGTACATATAAAACCTAATAAAACCCTAAATATAACAAGGAGAACTACTCAGACATCATCAGGTAAATCATAATGAATATCTTAATATAATATATAAATAGAATAAGGTTAAGAAACAATGCAGTTCCAATATAAATCTCGGAAGGAGTCTTGATCTTCTCTCCAAAAATATTAAAAACCCTAGAATAATATAAAAGATTCTTAATCCTCTCCTCTTTGTCTAACACGGTAAAGCATATAAATAAATAGGTATTAGGTCGTTCATGGGTAATTTTGTAATTATGTGAGACTGGGCTTCAAGTCGGTCACGAACAAGTAGTCCTTAGAGACTCCATTAGCTTTGATAGCAGAAACTAGATCTTCGAACAGCTCAAGATGGTCCATTGGATGCTCATGTGGGTGACCATAGTAAGGTCTATGTCCCACAAGTGTAGAGTAAACTGGCTTCAGCTCGAAATCATGCCTTTGGAAAGTATGATGACAAATAGCATACTTGTTGGCATAATACTGATCTTGACGGTTGTAATCAGCCAACGTTTTGGATCGAGCAGAATCATCATTATGAGAAGCTAAAAGTTTCAGCAGCTTCTTGAGTAGCTTCTTCTGGTTCAACGATTTCAATCCCTTGATCAGTTAGTCTACGACTTGCTGCATTACGCTCATCAGGTTCATGGATGTATCTATTTTCATACCTTATCAGCACAAGAGTTGCAACCATGTTGTCTGCTCGCGGTTTGGTAACAATCGACGAAGGTAAGTTGGTGTCGATCATTGTTCGCTCACAGGATGCGTCGGTCGATGAATATGTGATGGTGTCAATCGACATTGTTCGCTTCCCTTTGCGGATTGTAAGTTCTAAACGTGCAGGATATGAGAATACAAGATCTTTTTCCTTCTTGATTTAATACTGCTGGGCATATACCTTAAAAGACAAAAAAAAATTGTAAGTCACTAAAACAGAAAGTAAAACCATATTCAAGTCTAATGACGAATCCAATTATCCCCGGCAATTACTCAGAATTTGATATCGCTCAAACTACCTTAGAGAGACTTTCTCTCTCAAATAAGAGGTTCAATTGTAGCACTTAAGGATCAAATCCACATGGAGCCTGGACACACAATAGACTTGAGATATTAAGATTAAGCTAGCCAGTAAAATTATAAAACAGTAAATAGTAGAGAATAAATAAGGGGTTGGTTTGTAAACAATAAGATAAAATAGCTAGACTTAGGGGTTTAAGGAAATAAAATTATGATGTATGATAGGGATGTGCCCTAGAACTTGATTGCAATATAAAGATATCTAGCTCTCGATGTGAGTCTAATCAGATGACTAAGTCATTGTTCCAGTTGTCGCATGTAAACAAGGAGTAACCATCGATCGATATGGAAAGAGTGTTGATCGATACTATGGAAGGATTGTCGATCGATGCTTCCTTAGGCAAGCATTAACGTCCTAATTGGTATGTTCACTTCGTTAATCTAGACCAGCTCGCGCATGTATATATCAACCTAGCTCAGTGGGTAATGAACCTATTTTCGTAGTTATTAGTATCCTAGGTTCAGGGTTATAGTTAGCTACTCTAGAACACAAGAAATAAGTTGAATTCTAATGAAGGATCCTAAAAGATCACCCTGACAGTTTTATGTCTCAATAATTCATATAAACCCTAATAAATCCCTAAATCTAACAAGAGAAACTACTTAGACATGATTAAACAAAGAAGAACAATAATTTGAATATAAGGCATAGATAGATAGAGTAGGAAAACTGGAGTTCCAATACAAATATCTTAAGGAGTCTTGATCTTCTCTCCAAAACTAGATAATTAAAAGCTTCAAAGAATGGTGGAATAGTTTGTGGGTGGTTATTGGTTTTGTGCTGCAAACAATGGAAAAACACATAAATTTAGGAATAAATTCGGATAATCTTGTAATTATTTAGATTTTCTAGGCCTGAGTCGGTATTGAATTTAAGTCGGGCCATCTACTCGCACGGGTGCCGAGCGACACCAAGGGGTAAGTGTCAATCGACACTTCTTCTTGATTTAAGCTCTGACTTCTGATTGCTTCACCGGCTATGAGTTTCTTCATCATTATGCTCCATAATCTCCACATTTCTCGAAAACATAACTGGACCTAAAATCACTCTATAACATACTTCAAAAACAAATAATATACTCTAAAAGCACATATACTATGGGTGAAAAATGGTAAAATCCATAGTATATCAAGTGCCTTCCCCATATTTCTTACAACTCGTTTATTGCTATTTTTACTGCTTTGAAATATTTTATCTAGTTTAATACTAAAGTCTAAAGTCTATTATGTGATCCATGCTCCATGTGGCTTCAATATCTAAGTCTTGCAATCGATCTCTTATTTGAGAGAGTTTCTCTAGGGTAATTTAAGAATATCAAATTTGGCGCCGTTGCCATGGAGTGTTTTATTCACCATTAGACTTAGGGAGGGGGGGGGGGGGGATTTAGTCTAGGTTTTTTTTTAGGTACTTATAAAATTGTCTTGTGTCTTTCAAGTGCATGCCTAGCAGTACCAAAAACAACAAGGAGATGGATTTATTGGAACTCTCAGACCCTACACAACTTGAACGTACCTTTCGCAAAGAGAAGTGAGCAGCTTTGAACGCCACTTATTCTTCGTCGATGGATACCACTCTGAGCAAACAACAATCGACACTACTAAAGCATCGACTGACACCAAAAATCGACCAAGAACGATGGTTTCGGTTCTTGTGTTGATTCATGACGAGAATAGGATCTTGCATGACCCTCAAGGTCACCTGCATAATGCAACATGTTTGAAATTGACAGCGAGGGGGCTGTAATCATAAATCCAACAGCAGCTGATTCAAATGATGAGGCAGCTCGACCCATATTGTTGGCTGACTACAACCGTCCAGATCAGTACTATGCCAACAGATCTACTATTCGTCCTCCTGGTTTCCAGTGGCACGATTTCGAGATGAAGCCATCACACTTTACACTTGTGGGAGAGCAGCTTTACCATGGGCTCTCACCTGGGCTTTATGTGGACCATCTGGAGTGGTTTGAGGATTTAATATCTGCTATAAAAGCCAATAGAGTCCCTGATGACTACCTTGTCTGCTAGCTCTTAAGTACTCACTTGTTAGGGAGGCATCATACTAGCTTAAGCAGTTACCACAAAGATCTTGTACATCTTTGAAAGACATCAAGAACGGCTTCCTATCTAATTTATTCGATGATGCTAGATCTGAGGATCTAAGGAACAAAATCTACATGCTTACTCAGGGGCTTACAGATTCATTTAAGAGATCATGGATCAGATTCAAGTTTTATCAGAGAGACTGTCCACACCACAGTTTCAACAAGGTACAACTGTTTGGTCTTATTCAGAGGTCTTAGTCTGGTCTACTAGATGGCTCTAGAAACAGCTAGTGAGGAAAATTTCAACACAATAAATACAAAATAATTTGTGAGACTTATCGAAAACTTGGGGTCTAGCAACAGCGCCAAAAACACTGATTATGAGCAGATGGCTGAGTAAAGGAAAAATTGGGCAGTGTTTGTAAAATTCTCAAGAAAAATTCAGCTTCGTAGAGGATGTGAAGGCTGTAGAAGCCGCAGAAGATGGAGGAAGAGTGGAAACATGAACTTCAATGGTGCTAGTCAAGGAAGTAATTTCAGAAACAATAAAAGCTCACACTATTAGAAACCCTTCAACAACAGCTTCACAAGAAACTATGGAGACTCTTCTAATAAGAATCGTTCTCCAGTAATTCAGGAAAGCAAGTTTGAATCGATGATCAATCAATTTCTTCAAGGGCAGTAAAAAAAGGATGTAGATTTCAATGGGAAGTTAGATGCTATTTATTCTGAGCTGAACAACAAGTTTGAAGCTCTAACTACGCATGTGAAGAAGCTGGAAACTCAACTTGTCCGGACAATAGATGTTGTGAGGAGACATGAAGCCATGGTTAAAGGAGAATGTGAGGTTGGACAGAAGCACCACCTGAATGCCATCATAGATTATGATTTATGGCAAGTGGTGAAGCCTGAGAAAATCTAAGAAGGCGACTTCAAGTCGCAAGTTCCATGTCGTTTGGTAATATGCACTAAGGTCGATCGACACCATCAGAGCATCACCGATCGACACCTCCTAAAGAGTCTGTGGATTCTCGATAAATAGCTAATGTTGATCAACACTATGCTGATGTCGATCGACAACCATCTGTGCCTTTGACATATCAAGTACCATTACCGAGTATTGATCGACACCCATCTCTACATTGATCGACACCCATCTCAGACACCAGCGAGGCCGACAGTTGACATTAATTAGCAACCAAACTATGGTAAACGTCCTCCAGAGTATGATGCACCAGAGATTACTATCTACCAACATGCTTCTAAGGGACATGTTCCTATTGGGTAGAAAAAGATGATCAAACTTCCTAAGTATCTAAGGAGAGAGGCTAGTGATAAAGAGATTGATATCACTAAAGAAGAGCCTTTTAAGGAGGCTTACTACCACTAAGAATCTGGATGCTTTTCAAAGAGAGTGGAGAGACAGAAGAGGAAATCAGCTCAGAGGCAAGATGAAAAAATTGATTACACTGAAAAAGAAAAGCGACCCTAGAAAGTTTGTAATTTCATGTACCTAGCGTGTCACAACTACCCAAATTTTTTGTGTGATACATGTTCTTCAGTGAGCATCATGCCAAGGGCGATGACAAATACTCAAGATTGAACCTTCTCCTGACTCATTCACTTTTGTAGATTACTCTAAGGTGGATGCATGAGGAATTATCAGAGACCTTCAGGTGAAATCGATAATGATGCAGTACATGTGGACTTCCATGTGATGGATATCCAGATAGAGTGGAATAAATCTCTGCTGCTTGGGAGAACCTTTATGGCTACTTTAGGAGCTGTTTTTCACATGCAGACGAATAGGTTGTGCCTAACACTCATTGATGAGAATGTTTTCTATGACCATATTCGAGTGTTCAGAGGGCACACGTCCTACTTTGAACTAGGTGATGATCCAGGATTTGTGGCGGTGGTTGATTTTGATTGTTAGGAAGCAGAAGACGATGAAGTGTTGATCGACACCGAACCAGCATTGATCGACACCACTGCGATTACGGAAAAACTAGAATCTTTAATGCTGGAATCGTTACTCCCCCAGAGCTATTAACAAAGAATACCACCTATAATACTAGCAGTAGACGATTATAGAGTATACAGAGATCAAGAAGGTCGTGCCAGAGTTAATGATGGAAGGATCAAAAGGCTGATATGGCAGCTATACTCGAAAGAGCTGACAGTGTGGGATGTCATTATCTATGTCTACCACAGTATGAGGATTTTTCGAGGTGAACATCACCACCCCAGAAGACTTTGTTGACCCATAGTATCAGATCCACCAGAATTTGTTAGGAGATATCATGTTGAGGACATGATAGTTGAGCTTGTTACAGCCCAAGAAAGGATGTTTGATGATTTATGTAGAAGATTGGATGCAACTTACTTTGCGCTCAACAACAGTATCAAATGGGTGAGAAAATGTACAGAGGATCTGGAAACTTGAATGAACCATATCAGTGCTACTGTGGAGAAGCCGGAACGGCAGAGGAACAAAGGAGAGAAATTCATAAGAAGCTTTGTGGGTACCTGGTACAAAATGAGGGAAGAAGATGTTGAGACTTTTTTCAAAAGATTCTCATTAGCATCAAGACTAGCCCATAACTCCAAAACGTCAAGCTAAAGACTATAAACAATCGGTTGATGGGCGGTAACCCATTTGTAAGTTATAATTTAAATTTTATTATTCATTTGTTTTAATTTTTCGTATTTGTTTTATTTTAGGTCAAAAAGATTCAAGGAAGACGTGTTGTGAACCAACATCGAACAATAACTGGCCAGTGTCGGTCGACACCACTTCAACGTGAGCATCGATCGCCACTTAACTGTGTCGATCGACACTCCTATCAGACGACAGGTATACTCAATTTTTCCCTGTAAAATCTTTACAGTTATTGTTTATTTCTTTACCAATCTCAGATTGTATCACACAAGAGACAATAGTGTTTAAGTCTGGGGGAGGTTTCTACTAACATTGTTTTGTTTTGGGTTTCACTTCAACTGTTTTATAGAATCAAAATAGAGTCAGTTGGAAATGATAAACTTTTTTCTTGGAAACAACTGCCTAACAAATCTAACCAACTGCCTAACATCTCTTCAGCATTATTTCTTGATTTACTGACTGCATGGTCTATCGAATGGAAACACCAAAGCAGATTGACCTGCCAGTAACATCCATGCTTGCTAAGAATGTTCGAAGGAACCAAAACTGACTTCCAACCTTAAACTACACAATCACTTGTTTTATGGTTTGGTATGCACTGGATTGGACTCCTCTTGTGGTTCTAGAAGGAAAAGTATATGTGTTTCCAGTTCCCCTCTTTTTCCCTTTACGAGCAGAAAAGAAAAGAAAAAAAAAAGATATATATTAAAAAGTACATATATGATGAAAAGAAATTGATAGTGAACATGAATTGGTGGCAATCACCATTAGTGATTGATTCATGGAAGCATGTCCAAAATCTCAGTCAATTAAAAAATAAAATGATACCCTTCAAAGAAGGTAGACATTGACTAAGTATAGTGAGAAAATAGAGAGGAAAGGATCAGAGAAGATTATATGTGTGTTCAGAAACCTGCTTGAGTAAGAGACTATGTGTCCTTTGATCAATACTCCCAAGATAAAGCCAACACATTTATTAGAAATGAGGTTAGCAGAGGAATATGTCAGATGTCTTCTTGTAAGTTGTGGGCTAGGTGGTTTAGTTGCTAAGCTAAAGATAAGTACATGGAAGTGCCTATAAAGTTGGCACTGATTTGATGTGGCATGCAACATTGCAAACAGGGCCGGCTTACAAAATTTAGTGGCTTTGGGTGAAACATAAAATATAGACCTTTTATTAAAAAAAAATAACTTTTCTTTGTTGCATTTCTTTAAATTAAAGAGAAAATTTTGTGGTATTCAAAGAAAAAAAAAATAAAAATGGTGGACCTTTATATGTAAATTAAGTTTTGTCAATGAAAAAACTAAGAATGGTGAAGACTAGAATCTTTTTTTTTTCTTTTTGTATTTAAAATAAGTTTAGTTAATCATGTATCTTTTTGTTATAATTTCATCAACTAATTGCCAACAAACTAAAATGGGCCTTTATAACTAGTAAAATAACACTAAAACAATTATGGGCCTTTTTATAATTTTGTCAACTAATTGATAATTTAACAAACTAAAATAGGCCTTTATAGATAATAAAATAACATTAAAAAAAATCTGGGCCCATTGACCTAGGGCAATTGCCTATGTTGCTTACCTTAGAGCCAGGACTGATTGCAAAGGTGATGGTAGTATTCTAAAGAGAAGGTGAATCCCTGTGATTTTCAAACATTTTTATGTTTTGCTTGAGGGAAAACAAATGATAAGTTTGGAGGAATTGATACACTATGGGTTTTACCAGTTTTTAAACATAGTATAAATCCTATTTAGAGTCTTTATCTTATGTTACGAGTCTATTTAGAGTTTTTCAGGTGTACGCATGTTTTGGAGTAATGTGGAGATCATGGAGTCATTTGGAGATTAAAGATGAAGAAATCCGTAGCTATGCGGGAAACAGAACTAAGAGTCAAGATCTGGAGGAGTATCAATCGACACTCTCCTTAGTGTCACTTAACACATGCACGAGTATACAACCAGACTCTATTTCCAGAGTCGGGCTTGACCTAGAAGTTTTTACTTATTACAAGATTGCTTTTGGCCGAGTTTTAGACCTATATTTATAGTTTTTGCGTCATTGTTTAGGCATGTACTTTCATAGAAGCTTTTTATTATTCTTAGAGTTTTTGGAGAGATGATCAGAAGACTCTTTCAGAGATTTGATTGGAACTCGAGTATTTATATCTCTAGTTTTTAATGCAATTCATTTGGTTTTTCTTTATGTTTTGTTTAATTATGTCTGAGTAGTTTACTTGTTAGATTTAGGGTTCAATGGTTTTGATGAACTAATAAATTATAGAACTGCTAGGGCTATCATATTGGATCTTTCAAAAAATTGTTCCATTGCTTGTTTTAGAATAGTTAACTAAAAACCTTATAATTACCTGGGACACACGAGAGCATGCTCAATTACCTGAACATAATCTTGTTGAGCTAGGTTAATAAATAAATACGAGAGTTGGTTTTGATAACTTAGTGAACAAATGGAACTTAGCGATAATGATTGTCTAAAAGTAGTATCGATCCACACTCAGTAGCATCGATCACTCTCTAATTCGCATATGAGAGTTGGAACAATGGTGTTTAGACATTTAATTAGATTCGCAGCGAAAACTAGATATCTTACTAATTGAAATTGGGTTATTATTAAACCATTAGCATATATAAGTTTGAGTTCTAATAACATGTTTGAAACCCTAAATCGAGCGCCTTCCCCATATATCTTACAACTCGTTTTATTGCTAGTTTACTGCTTTAAAATATTTTGCCTAGCTTAATCGTAAAGTCTAAAAGTTTATTGTGTGATCCATAGTCCCCGTGGATTCATTACCTAAGTGTTGAAATCAATCTCTTATTTGAGAAAGTTGTTCTAGGGTTATTTGAGCATATCAATTACGATTAGAAAATTTTAAAAATGTAACCTGATTGGATTGCATTTACTCTGATGACAATTCACATTTAGCAGCTCAGAAGCGGTGAGCCTCATATTTGGTTCCCTGCCAAAGTAGATTGATACGATTTGCGTATCCAAACCAGGAGAACAGAGATAAGTGAAAAGATGATAAGTGTTTACAGGTTTAAGAGATTTAAAAGGAGTCTATTACCTCCCCATGACATGAATGATCAACTCTTTGATATAAGATCTGTAAAGTATAAAGCTCTGCAACCAAATCTAAAACCTCTGCGATATCTTCTTCATAGAAAACATGTGGCTTGATATAGCCTTACAACTCAATAGATAAATCCAGAAACTTAAAATAGGATAACTACTAACAATACTTGAGCCTCAAGACTCGACAAGATAAACACCAAAACAAAACGATAATGACCAACTCAAACTCTATCATCTCCTTGACTCTCGTACTTCCATTTGCTCCAACAAACCCTCCCTAAACTAAGCTTGGTTCACAAGAATTAGCTTACTCGCTGCAGAGCAAATCCCAAGCTTGCCTCTTAAGTCCTCAAACACTTCTCGTCTCAATGGTTTTGTTAAAATGTCCGCTACTTGCTTCTGTGAATCACAATGCTCCAAACATAACTCTCCATTGTTAACCAATTCTCGCAGGAAGTGAAACCGTACTCCAATGTGTTTACACCGTCCATGAAACACTGGGTTCTTAGATAGTTTGATTGTTGAAGTGTTGTCACACCATATGATAGTGCCTTCTTTCACACGATGTCCCAACTCCTCCAAAACCCTTTTGAACCAAACTACTTGACATGCGCAGACTGATGCAGCAACATATTCAGCTTCTGTAGTTGAGAGTGTAACAATGGGCTGTTTTTTAGAAAGCCAAGCAACTGCTTCATCATCCATAAGAAAGACATATCCTGAAGTGCTCTTTCGGCTCTCAACGTCTCCAGCAAAGCCACTATCACTGTATACCTGCAGCTCTCCACTTCCTCCTCTTTTGTACCAGATTCCGTAATCCAGAGTCCCCCTTAAGTACCTTAAGACTCTCTTTGCAGCTTGAACATGAAGTTGTGTGGGTTTTGACATGAACCGACTTAGAAGACTTACTGAGAATTGCAGGTATGGTCTGGTATTGGGGATATACATAAGACTACCAATGATCTGTTTATAGAAAGTCTCATCAACTCGTTCTCCTCTATCATCAGTATCGATCTTACTCCCTGGAACCATTGGATTTCTCACTGAACTGCAATTCTCCATGTCAAACCGTCTCAGTATCTCAAGAGCATACTTTGATTGACAAATATGAATGTCACTTGATGTTTGCAGAACTTCGAAACCCAAGAAGTATCTCATCTTACTTAGTTCAGTCATATCAAATTCTCTTTGCATAGATTTCTTGAACTCGTCCATCATCTTGAGACTACTCCCTGTGTAGATAAGATAATCGACATAGACACTCACAATCAATGTATTGCCGTTTTCTGTCTTCAGGAACAGAGTTTCTTCATTTTGTGACTTCATAAACCAATCTTTGACAAAATATTCTTCAATACGGCTAAACCAAGCCCTTGGCGCTTGTTTCAAACCATACAATGCCTTGTGAAGTTTGTACACCTTGTCCTCCTGTCCCATCACTTCGTACCCTTTTGGCTGCTGCACGTACACTTCTTCTGAAAGAACTCCATGAAGAAAGGCAGACTTTACGTCTAACTGATGCACCTCCCAAGATCTGTGTGCAGCTGTTGCAAGAATAGACCTGATGGTGTCCATTCTACCAATTGGTGCATATACCTCCGTGTAGTCTATTCCATGTTCTTGTGAATATCCCTTAGCCACCAAGCGTGCCTTGTATTTGCTCACTTCTCCATTCTCGTTGAGTTTGGTTTTGTATAACCACTTCACACCAATGCACTTAGCTTCGTTTGGTAAGTTCACCATTTCCCAAGTTTGATTTCTCACAATCGACTTCATCTCTACATCCATTGCTTCTCTCCACTTCAGACTTTTCTCTGCTTCTTCAATGGTGGATGGGTCTGTGGAGTTAAACTCTACCATGTTAGCCATGTGAACTTCATCATCATCGTCCATGTCTGCCCCTTCAGTGACATAATAGTAACAAGGACGTCTTTTATTTCGTCCCTCCCTGGTTTGTACAACCGGCTCGTTGTGAGGCACTGCTGCTGCTTCTACAGGTGTTTCTGGTTCAATGTTTTGTTCTTGCGCAGTTACTGGAGTTTCATTGTCACTACCTTCTTCTTCACTTTCTTCCCAACTCACATCATTATCATTCCAAGTGAGAACAGACTCTGCTTGATGGTCTTTTTCTTCTTCCCAGTTCCAGCTTTTGTTCTCCTGAAATACCACATCCCTGCTCACCATCATCTTCTTCATTCTTGGATTGTATTGTCTATATGCCTTTAATTCTTCAGAGAACCCAACTAGAACACACGCTATGCTTTTGTCATCAAGCTTGCCCCGTTTTACATTTGGCACATGAACATGTCCAATGCTTCCCCACACACGGAAGTGTTCAACACTTGGTTTGACTCCATTCCAAGCTTCGTGAGGAGTGATCTTCTTTACAGCACTCGTTGGGCATCGATTTAGAACATAGAATGTCCAGTTTGCAGCTTCAGACCAGAGATACTTTGGTGCTTTCTTTGCTGAGAGTAATGATCTAACAATGTTCATTACTGTTCGATTCTTCCTTTCTGCAATGCCGTTTTGCTGCAGCGTGTAGGCTGCAGTTAGTTGTCTCCTGATCCCTTCCTCCTTACAGAAATCAGAGAACTCCAGTGATGTATATTCTCCTCCTCTATCTGTTCGCAGACACTTGATGTTTTTACCAGTTTTGATCTCCATCTTTCTCTTAAACATCTTGAATTGTGTGAACGCTTCTGACTTTTCACTCAGGAAGTATGCCCAAGCCTTTCTACTATAGTCATCAATGAAGCAAAGAATGTACCTCTTTCCACTAGGAGATGTACGACTTATTGGTCCACAAATGTCGGAATGAAGCAGCTCCAGCTTTTCTTTAGCTCTCCATATACTTTTCTTAGGAATAGAGTTCCTTGGTTGCTTTCCCACTAAGCAGTCAGAGCATGTGAAGCTCTGCGCATCAACTGCAAGGAGTCCCCGTACCATGTCACTACTCTGCAATGTCTTCATTCCACGATGGCTAAGATGACCGTAGCGTTCATGCCACAGCTTTGGCACGTCCTCTGCTATTGTCTGAAAGCAATGCTGCTTTGATCTCTCTGCATCACTGGTCTATCAATATGAACAGCCTGTTTGCACTCATTTTGCTTTCAACCAGTAGTCCTCTTTTATCATGGTAGATCTTGCATATGCCCTTCTGAATGATGACAGAGATGTTCTTCTCTTGCAGCTGTCCCAGACTTAGTAAGCTGTTTTTGAGTTCTGGAATGTGGAAAACATCACTAATTGTGTAGGTTGTGTTTCTTAGCACTATATTCACACTTCCTTTTCCAATAACCTCCATCTTTTTATTGTTTCCCAGTTTGACTGAGTGCCTGAACTTCTCATCCATTGTTGAGAATAGCTCTCGGTTTCCACTCATGTGGTTAGAGCACCCTGAGTCGAGAAACCATGATGTCTTCTTTGTAGGCTCTCGTGCTTCTGATTGAGTCATTAATATCATGTTAGAAGTGACTTCGTCCTCTTCTTCTTCTTCAGCATAAGCCATCAGCAACATGTCTTCAATCTCCTCAGCATAGTTTGCTTCTTCTTCCCACTTTGGGCACTCGTATTGGAAGTGTCCAAGCTTATGGCACTTGTAGCATTCAACGGTACTTCTATTTGTGAAGCCTCGACCGCGTCCTCTTCCCCTACCTCTTCCATCGAAGCCTCTTCCTCTGCTTCATGTTCCTCTGCCTTGAGTCATAATCAACATTTTATCATCTTCCTTTTCTGGTTTTCTGAACTTCTATTCATGTACTACCAACGAACTTTGCAGTTCCTCCCGTGTGATATTTTCGATCTCCTTAGACTCTTCTATGGAAACTACCACATACATAAACTTCTCGCTTAAGGTCCTGAGTATTTTCTCCGCCACCTTCAAATATGGCATCTCCTCTCCATTACTTCTCATCTGGTTTGTGAAGGCCAGAATTCTTGTGAAATACTCTTACACCTTCTCGACATCTTTCATCTCAAGTAACTCAAAACCTCTTCTGAGCTTTTGAAGCAGCGACCTTTTCACACGGTCGTTTCCACCAAATTTCTCTTTTATTGACTCCCAGATGATCTTGGAAGTTCTCCTGTACAAGATCTGTTCAAGCGTTACCCTATAAATAGATTGATAAAGGTAGTGCTTCACCTTGTGGTCACTAGTCTTGGCATTGTCAAGCAGCTCTCTCAGCTCGGTTGTCAAGACTGTTGTGTCCGTTGGTTCCTCATAACTGGTTTCAGTCACGCTCCATAATCCCTTGGCTCGGAAGAAGTTCTCCATCACTTCGCTCCAGTGATCCCAATGGCCATCGAACAGTGGCAATTTCATCTTATCATCTCCCATCTCTTAGGTTTTGCAACGGAGCTCTGATACCACTTTTTAATGTATAAAGCTTTGCAACCAAATCTAAAACCTCTGCTATATCTTATTCATAGAAAACATATGGCTTTATATAGCCTTACAACTCAATAGAAAAATCCAAAAACTTAAGATAGGATAACTACTAACAATACTTGAGCCTCAAGACTCGACAAGATAAACACCAAAACAAAACGATAATGACCAACTCAAACTCTATCATCTCCTTGACTCTCGTACTTCCATTTGCTCCAACAAGATCTCTCTAACCCTCACCCAAGCTTATATACTACTGACTATTTACAAGTTACAGAATTTACGTTTGATTTCTAATATAATCTTTATGAGTCAGAGGTAGCGTACTTTTGCAGACACTTGCGTATAAAATCTTCTGCATCAAAGGAGAGATTTTCAGGGAGATGTGATTTTGTCGTCCGGTGTGAAAGATGGCAGAAATCTGAAAATATTATATATCCACTGAAGTTCAAGAAACATATTATTTGAATAACAAGGTATACAAAATTTAGTACCTCTTTATACTTGTAACGACCCGGATTTCAAAAATAAAATAAAACAGAAAGTTAGTATGGTTTGTTTCTAATTTTATCGGATGTCACCTAAACCAATTGGTTTAAGGTTAATTAATTAGCCTTTAAACCAAGGGCTTGCTTCGTTGAAAAGCAACATATATATATATAATTATGTACTAGGTGACCGGCCCGCACCCTGTGCGGGCATAAACAGATTCAAATTATGGATTAAGTAGTGCAAAGTTTTAGCAGTAACGGATTTTATATCATAAGACCACCATCTTTGGGAGAAAGCATCAAGCACATGAAAATGTTGGTACTCGAATTTTACACGGATGAGATAGAACAAAGAAACGTTTAGTATGAAGAGGTAGTCGTTCCGGTATGCATAATTGGAACGTCCAAAAATAATTTGTATGTTTAAGAAGATATTTTATGAACGTCCCTAAATATTTTTGAAAAGTTTATGTAGACATATTAAAAGAAAATATAATAAAATTGAAAGTATTGGTGATAAATTATATCAGGTATGAAGTACTTGATCAAGTATGAAGTACTTGTCTCGATAATGAAAACAACTTCCATTGGAAACCTGCAAAAAAATGTATTTAATTTTGTAAGGAAGTGGACGTGTTACATAATTTGAAATATTTATTCTTTTCTATTCTTTATTGAACAGAAAAAATATTAAAGTGACATACCATGATCGGAATAGTCGGAAAAATGATTGGCAATGAAATACTATCGATCTTCATACTCATCACTACCCATCTGCCAAATTCCAAAAAAATAAATACTTGCAACAATTTATATATTTTAAAAAAATTGTTGGATAAAAAGTAGATAACAATTACGTACCCTGTCTACGAAATATTCTGGAAAACTTGTTTGTAGACAACATTCAATGTTTTTGTCTCCGGCTTCCTTTCTTTACCAGTTATTAGGATTTTTAATCCAGATCTCGACTTAACTCTTGAAAGTGCAACGTATAGCTGACCATGAGAGAAGACTGGCCTAGGCAGAAACAAACCAACACTTTCTAGTGTTTGACCTTGACTTTTGTTGATAGTCATCGCGAAAGCCAATGTAACCGGAAACTGTCTTCGACGCATTCTGAAGGGAAACTTTGTGTCAGGTGGTGTTACAAACATTCTAGGAATCCAAACCTTGTCTCCAGCAATATTGTTTCCGGTTATAATTCTACCTTCTATCACATGGGGAAGTATCTGAGTAACAATTAGCCTAGTACCATTGCATAATCCATCTGCAACATCAATGTTACGGAGACACATAATAGGAGCACCAACCTTTAGCTTCAAATTATGTCTAGGCAGTCCAGCCACTTTAACACTGTTCAAAAACTCTGCAGGATATACAACATTTTCTTCTACGTCAACATCGGATGGGATAATACTGTCAGAGCTAAGGTAAACCTTCTCTTCACCTAAAAGCATATGTAAATCCTTTTCTTTAGTGACATGTAAAAACTGACCGTGAAACATAAGAGTAAACACAAAAACATATTACCTGGCAACTGCGAAAGCATGTAATCATTTATTTTATCCACTTCATCATTTGTGGGAGTGAGAATGGCTCGATGTTTATACAAATCCTTATCTCTTGAGGTTTGAAAAGCTTGTCCACAAACCTCTTTCGCAATAGTCTCAATAGGATCTTCTCCACTGTTTTTTATCAGCAAATCAGAAGGGATGTCAATCTCAACTTGACCGTCGTTAGGCAAATTTATTTTTCCATCTCCAACATCCAAAATCCATTGTGAGAAAGATTGAAGCTCTTTTGCTGCATCATCAGTAAGACCAGCGAGCAATCTCATGTTTTTTGTTAGCTTCAAAACTTTGCAGTGCTCCCAAAGATATGACGAATTCAGAGCCGCCAAAACAGTCTCTGCTCTACCACCTCCAAGTATAACCGGTAAAATATGTCTGAAGTCTCCACCGAAAACAAAAACTTTACCTCCAAAAGGTTTGTCTTCATAAGATCTTATAATATCACGCATAGAACGATCCCACGTCTCGAAACAGTGTCTGTTCATCATAGGCGCCTCATCCCATACAATTAACTTTGCCGCTTTAACCAATTCCGCACGATCCGATCCTGGCTCCATTTTCTTGCAAGTACTGAACTCGTCTGCATCTATCGGAATACCAAATATGGAATGTGCGGTTCTACCTCCTTCCAACAACAATGCAGAAATTCCACTGGATGCGTTATTTAGAACAATCATACGTCTAGATCGGATAGCCGATGAGAGTGCTCTGTATACGAAGGTTTTTCTTGTACCTCCATAACCATAAAGAAAGAAGATTCCACCGCTATCATTTAAAACTGCTTCCAGAATCTGGTTGTATACCCCTCTTTGCTCATCTGTTATCATCGCCGTAAGTCTTTCATTTTCTTTTAGCTGATCTTCCACAACATATTTAAGCTCATCATCTATAAGGCGATTGCCGTTGTAAGAGCCAAAATCTTCTGGCTTTGGCATGAGGGGCCATTTGTTGAGGCTACAACCATTGCTGAGCAAATGATTTTCGATCTCAGTAAGAGCAATGTTTTTTTGATTTGCTCTATGGTCAAGTTCATATCTGCAAGTTTGATAAATTTATTAAATAACAGAGACAGTTTTTAAAATAAACTCAGTTTAATAAGACAAAACGCTCAGTTTCTCGCCGTTTCTTGTAAAGAATATCGTCTGTAAGATACTCCCAAGTAGCTTCCCACACGACATGAGGCTGAGCTAAAGTTTTGGATACCAACATTCTCGCAAAAAGCTTCCTGGCATACGTGGCATAACTATTATCACTGCAATCTTTGATAGCTTCTATAAATTCCTTGTCATCGTCCATCAATCCCAACGCATAGCAAGCATCTTCGTATGTATCATATAAAACACCATTAACTGTTTTTATATCCTCGTATGATGTGGGCCCTCTTACACAATTTAGTAATACTCTTAAGAAATATAGCTCATCAAGTGATGGATGAATATGCGCAATCCTCCCTATCGCAAAGCCTCGTTTCCGTGGTACCCATTCTCTTGTACATGATTTCCAAACAAATTTTGTTGGAAATTCGGCATATGTCAACTCTCTTGCCTCTGGGTATTTTTTGTTTGCTATGAACCAGGCCAAAAACATGGATTGATTAACAGTTTTTTGTTGAGAATATTCTCAATAGTTTCATCTTCATCAAAAACACCAGCTCCTGATCCGGAAGATGAAATCCAAGTTTCTCAACAGAAGTAGTACGAAAATGTGTAGGAAAAGCAAGAATCCGCCAAGACGACTCGCATGCAGTAATATATCTAATTAAGAAATACAAAAACATATATTAGAAAAGATGATCGTATACCTTAAAATGTGAAAGACAATAAAACTATATTTTTTCATAATATATTTATTCTATTGTATAAAATGAGTTATATAAATTTCATTTATGATATTATATAGTTGGTAAAGCATATACATATCTATTTTTACTAATATTAATAGATTATTGATGTATTTTCGTTTGATGCACACATAGCGTAGCATACAAATTTTCTTTAATATCTATTTCCCGCACAATTAAAATAAAAATAAATATGATATAGATTCGTTAGAAATTAGTAATTTGTAGATACTAAAACGAATATTTTTAAATATAAAAATACATGCAGTCGTAATATGTTTTGATTTCATCAATGACGCCATCTTCATCTTCTTTATCAATTGCAGCTGAAGCATAATCAGGTCCCTTATGGATATATTTGAAAAGATACTTAACAGCTCGTGTTTGGACGCACCACTCGACATTCATATGGGCGCGATATCGAAGCATAAGGTCTCTATTGTATGGTACAACATATCCATTGTCTAATCTGATACCATTTTTCTCAACAAACCTACCATCAATACGACGCATGTAAGATGGAAATCCATTTGCGTCAATCGATGTATTGATGTTGAGAGGTTTTGGAAACATCTTAGAACATTTACCGTTAACCATACATACATTATTCTTCTTTGCTGCACCGCAAGGACCATGCATCATACAATCACCAACAATTTCATACAGCTCCGGATCTACAAACTTGTCTGGTATTTCAACGGAAATAATCTTATCTATATCATCGGCTGTTGGAAACTTAGCTCCTTTTTCCATGAAGACGACAATATGAGCGTGTGGCATTCCTTTTTTCTGAAACTCAATCGTGTACATTACTGACAAAATGAAAAAAAAAGGATTTATAAATTTTAACAAAAAAAATATTATCTAAAGTAATTCTTACAAACAAAAAAATGAGAACATGTGCAATTAGATTTACCTGCATCAACAGGGCCAAACAAGGAGCCGTCCTTTTTTGTCAACCAGCCAATAAGATTATCGAGTTTCATTTTGAAAACTCTACACAATATTTCTGGTCTGTCTTCGGTGGTTAGGTTATATTTTTTGAGATACCTTGTAACTTCAGGCCATTTTGGATTGCACGTAAAAGTGATGAAAATGTCTGGAAATCCATGGTACTTGCACAGAGCCATGGCATCATAGTAGTGCTGCTTCATATACCTTTTTCCTCCGGTGAAAGTTGCTGAAATGAAAATTCGTCTTCCTTGCTCAGCCAACTTAGCTCCACCTCTTGCAGCTGTTTTCTGGATTGAATCGTAACTATCTGACCGGAGCTTTTTTTTATTCAGCCACAAGTAACGCAATCTACTGGATTCTATCATAGTTTAGGCATCCACAAGGAACTGATGAAACAATCTTCCTGATCTCGTAATTGTAGGTGCTTCCCACTTCCTCTCTAAAATACGAAATGCAAAGTATTCACCCATAGTTACATTCTTGCGTTTTCTCCCAGTACTGTCTTCAAAACCAATAGGAATATTTAATCGAAAGCCATCCTCTCCGTATGGAAACAATAGTGGATATTGTAGAGGTAAATACGCCGGATGTAATTCACTTATCCTTTGCAACTTTCCACTTGTACTCTCTAGAACAATATCTCGTGTATCCATATTTAAAACAAAATCTCCAGGTATCAAAGCAGCAACTTCATTTGCAGTCGGCAGATTATGAGTCCGTCCATCAGATTGTCGACTTTCAATCAACCTCATCCTATAACATGTTGATCCTTCCACGTCAAACCTGTCTCTTGCAGACCTAAAAGCCTTAACATGAGGATTACACTGATCTAACATATTCTTCAGAAGAAGAACGAGTGGTTCTCTTAGTTTCTTAGCACTAACTCTGTCAAACCTGCAAAGTATATTATTTTAAAAATATAAGTTAACTACATGGTCGACCATAATGCAAAAATCATAAAATATAATAATAGTAAGTTGTAAAACTGAAGAAAATTACCCGGTACAAGCGTCAAGTCTATTTTTGATCTCATTTAAAGTATCAATGATATACAGCTGGGAAAATTTTGGAGCTTGTCTAGGCTCGGGGACTATATCACCAATACGATGATAGTTCTCACCAGACATTCGAAAAACAAATGGTCCACGACCATTGTTAATAGAATGATCTATCTTCCCCCCAAGAGATGTGAAAGAGAACATCATATTGTAAGCTCGTATGAACTCTCGATAATGTTTGCTTAACTCGTCTCCTTTGCATAACAAAGTCATTAACTCCATTGGAGGATTCGCGAGACGAGGAAGCACAACTTTACAATGTTTACAACACATTGTGAAGACAGGATTCTTTGCATTACGGCGTTTTCCAATTCTTTCACAATACCACATATATGCTTGACAGAACTTACAATTCCAAACTGGATCTCCGTCGTCGTAATAACATGTGTAATAAAATTTCTTCATCAAAATAAAAAAACAAACTAATCTGTAGTTATTTATTTTACTTATAATTGTAATGTAATAACATGCTTTTGGCTAACCCAAGGTTCTAGAAAATGCCTTTTCAATTGCCCCATAAAGACTCGTCCAATTAGAGTAGAACACAATATTTGTCTGACGCATATTTTCGAAACTATGTTGGCTTTATTAAAGAACCTTGAATCGAAACTAATTTATTATTCAAGTTCAATGAATTATATTCGTATAACTTTATCATATATATTATTCCTTATATATAGATATTCTTTTAATAATAACAGAAACTAATAATTGTAATGTAATAACACTTTTTGTCTATTATATGTATCATCATCTTGGAAGGATTGATACATTTACGTAGATAGGTTTACAATATTTATTTCCTTGTTCGTATATATAATTAACAAAAATTGTCCATACAAATTATGTTAAAATCTTTCAACATGTCTGCTAATCAAGTTTTAAAAAGATCTCTCAAAGATTATTATTTCCATACCTCTATAGCAGTTGTAACTCAAACAATATCTTACAATATTAAACAAGAGACATAAATTAGTTCATATTATATTTCTTTCAACTAATATGGTCTATCACAGAAACACATCAACTTTCAACTTCATAATTATAAAATAACTTTGTTTAATAGGTTCTATAACATTGAAGAATGTGATATGAACAAAACTATAAAACTGACAAAGCCATGATAGAGACTAATCAAGAGTTGTAAAGATATGGTCTAGACATAATCACATCAACTATCAACATCATAATTATAAAATAATTTTTATTAATAGGCTCTATTAGCTAGAAGAATGTGAAAAGAACAAAACTGTCAAACTACTATCCCTAACATTATACGTAAGGATTACTTTTTCTTCCAAAGTCATGATTACGCCCGTTACTGATAAAATTGTAACTAAAGAAACTAAATCTAACGAATCTCTAACAAAACATTTAAACCCAGATTATAAGGTATGACAATAAGAAACCAAAATATTAGATAAGTGAATATATTAAAAATAAGAAAAAACATAAGTAGTTTTGATTAATAGCCGAACAACATGAAAAGAAAACTGGTTTGAAAAACCAGAAAATATGTTTCACCATACACAACCATAATATCAAATAAACATTAAAGGTTTTTAAGTTGGAGAGATTGAGAAAACGTAGAGGTTAATCATACATCTGTGGCTCATTCAACTTGTACCAATCGATGTAAGGAACACTCACATCAGAGACCTTCGCCCATGCAAGTTTTAGTTGTGACTCTAGCTTCTCTTTCTCTTCCCTCAATGCAGAAGAGTTGAAGAGTTCGTCAAGAAGTTCCAGTTTGCCTTCTATGCAGGACACTTCAAGCTCTTCAGCATGTTTCTTGATGAGGGCATCATGATGTTGCTTGAACAAAAGAAGCTTGGCTCGGTAATGCGCCTTGGTCTCCTCCTTTCCCTTGTTGAATGCCTCTTTTGGAGATGAACCATAATCTTCAACAATGGGAGCCTTCAGTTTAAAGTCGTTGTTCATTGCCATGGTCTGATTTTTGTCTGCATGTTAATACGCAATTTTGTTATACCACGTCTAAAAGGTCGAACATGCACAATAATAACTTTTTAATATCATCAAACTCTTTCAAAATTCTCAGAACACTATGATACATAAACTGGATGAAATTATAGGAAAATTAGTTTCGCAAGAATTTTACTAATCCATTATTATTACCCTAGCAAGATCATTATGCGTTACAAAACAAAAGACTCATGACGGCTAGAAAACCTACATAATCTTGATTATATAAACATACTATAGAGAACATTGATCGATCTACATGCAATATATTAAAAACCAAATAAAAATAAGGAGAAAGAAAACTTACTTTCGGGTATTTGGAGAGACTACTTGGTTCCAGAAGAGAGATGAAAGATTTTGTTAAAATAGGGTAAATGTAAAGTTTATA